>JAFFZR010012807.1:0-11901 GCA_018397195.1 Lethrus apterus | reverse complement strand
GTAAGCCGAAACCGTCTTTGAATAAAAAATATTATTTACCAAGCAAGGACGTATTTTGTTTCACACTTCAAGTAAATAATAAGATAAACTTTGTAGAGATTAATCCATTGATCATTCCTTTTTCTTAATAAAAAAGGAAATGGCAGAATGATTAGAGAAAATTGAACAAATTTGGAAAAATACAAGATTGGATGGATTGAATATGGTTAGCGCAGGGTTGGGTTGGATCATTTAAAAAACCATCGTGGGTCAGTGTCTGACCCGCGGGTCATAGGTTCGCCACCTCTGACCTAGTCTATCACAAAAAAACGCAACGAATTTTGCAGCCAGTTAGGTGGTATTTCGTCAATTTCATGCCTGGTTCTTGCTATCAGGTCTTGCGCACATTTTCTGATTTCTCTTTGTAAATTTTATTTTTTTATTGAGGAAAAAATCTAGGGTATTCAAATCAGGCGACCTAGCAGGCCATTCAATAAATATATCACCTGATTCCGCCGCTTTTCCTTGTTTTAAACTTTTTCGTAGTATACTTCCGCCAATGTATCCTCTATTTCTATGAGATTTACAAACTCTTCTTCTTCTACAGTTATCATTTTTAAAGTTCTCCCTAAATGTGTAAAGTAATTGAATAAAATAAATTTTGGAATAAATATAAACCTTATTATGTGCAATTTTATGTTTTAAATATTTCGTCCTTTAAATGTCCTCCTTGAGCGTCAGTGCAATACTGCAATATCTTATTGAAGTTTTGCATCTCTTGTCCTAGCAGCTTTGGGTTAATCCTCTCTATTTCTTCTGTACATCTTAAGTTCTTGCAATGTTTGAGGACACAAATATAAATTGTTTTAACACACATGTCTTTTTTTGTTAAACTAATTAATCGAACAACCCTTTAGTTGGAATGCAAGACACTGAAAAAAATTTCAATCAAAGTCTTTTCGAAATTGACAAAACGTCGAAACAAATCTTTGTAGATAATTCGTTCTTTAAATATTTAATTTGTTAAAGATTTGTGAAAATTCATTTCCTTTGCGTTTATTTTTTGCGCCAAAAAAAGAGAGCCGTAATCAGATTAAATTTAAGTTTATTAATATACAATTGCCAGTCGATAGAACAGATTGCTCAACTGGCCGTTTACCAATAGTGCGGAGCCGAATAGGAAGCCACAACTGGACCACGATGCACGGATTCGATAACACCCGGAGCTGTGTACGATGTGATGACAGGTGCATGAGCCACAGATTTAACAACAGTTGGGGCTGCTACGACTGGTGCAGTGTAAGCAGCAACAACTGGTGCTGAAGCTGCGTAAGTTGCCACCACAGGTTTACTAACGACGTCAGTTCTGGATTGGTAACTGACTGCTGATGGATATGCAACAGCTGAATGTGCTTTGACAGCTGAATGAGCTACAGCTTCAACAATTGGTTCAGCGACTACAGGGGTGACGTACGAGGCAACGACTGGTTTGCTGACGACATCAGTTCTTGATTGGTAACTCACTGCAGATGGAACCGCTACGGCTGGAGATGCGTAATGGGTATAAGCCAATGGAGCTACTCCGTGGATGGCTGAGGCTGCGGCTACGGCCAAAAGAGCGGACAACACCACCAATTTAAACATTTTGAAAGAGGTCTGTGTTGCTGTATCTGTCTACACGTTGTGACTGATACCTAAACAAATAAAACGACGATTTTTATACGGATCGATCAATGTCATAGAAACCGACCTTCACATTGTTACATTTTTTGGTACATCAGGATACGTGCGCAAGGTGAGTAAGGTTTGTGGATTACTTTCGAAATTGTCTTAAATAATGACAATTAAAATTCATCTATTTGTTAAATAAATCATATTTTTTGTAGCTACTTGTTAATTAAATCAGAATAATTTTTATAAATTCAGCAATTTGCAATATTGTGACGCTCTTCAAAAAATATGAAAATAAATATGACACATATGACAAATTTAAATGGCAACATTTGCCCTATCGGTAAATTTTTACGCTTCAAGCAAATATGACATTTAACGGAATGGATTTATCGAAATTGATATTTTGCCGATGCAATTAATTTCGAAATCCAGCGACAACAATTGCGATTTAAAAACAAATGACGAAAAATAATTGAATGTCGTGTGTAAAAATATTTCGTTTACGGAAAACTTAAACCTCAAATGAAATATTAGAGAATATCGTTTGTTGCGTTGCATTTTTTTTTATGCCGGAGATTATGCTATTTGTAATTCCTTTCCGAAAATTCTTCGACATCCGAAGATACTAAGTGTAAACGGTTCTACTATTTTCTAAAAAAATATGTTTTTTTTAAACACGTGGTATAATATAAATTTATTGTTTTTTAAGCCCAGATGTAAAAAATATTATAATATTTTGATATGGATTTGTTTAATTAACATGGATTAGATTATGTTGGTTTGTATGACAACCCAACCCAAGTAATCTGAAACTGATGCACAGCTCCACCTCTCGGTGAACACCTTAACATCAGGCGTCTGCTACCTGGATTTATTCACCCAGAAACTAACGTTAGTCTATGGAGGTGTTTTCAACGCATGACAAGCTTGTTGTGTCAAAGTATTTTGTCGACAGCTGACATAAAGCTGACGTCTGCGCAATGGAAGATTGTTCATTCACCTACAAATTCCTTGTCCAAGGTAGCAGATGCTTGATATTAAGATGTTCACCGAGAGGTGGAGCTGTGCATCAGTTTCAGATTAGTACTGCCATTCCGTCTATAACCTCGCGGTCTCAATATGCTTTGATCACTCACAGCAGCCGTACTGACGACGAGCTTATTCGCCCAGAAACTAACGTTAGTTTACAGAGGTGAGCTTTCAGTGCATGTCAAGATTGTTGTGTCAAAACAACCCAAGTAAATCCAACTCGAAAAATTATACAAATCCGATAAAACCCTTCCGTTTTTCAATACTTTAGTTAAATTTAACGAAAGAAGTTTAATTGCGAAAGCTCTTTGATATTAGCCGCTGCACAACATAAAATTATTAGCAAGTGTACATGAGCCTGAGAGAAATTACTGCAAAAAAACATGAAAAAAAAAACTATTATACCACAGAAACTAATAACGCTTGCAAACTGTGAGAAATTCGAATTCAGTTTTAATACAACGAATGAATTCAAAGGAGTAAAGCAGGGAGATAGGCTGTCAACTATATTATTTAATATAGCAGTGGATGGAGTGATGACTGAAACATAAAAGGAACAATAAAAAGAAAATCCGTCCAGGTCGTGGCGTATACTGATGATCTAGCCATCATCGCAAGAGGCAAGCATAGCCTAGGATGACCATACGTACAGCATTTCGCTCTATTGTCCGGAATTATGTCAAGCTATACAGCATGCACGAATGTACAGCAGAACGTCCAGCATTCAACATGAATGGGCAGCAAAACGCCTTTTGAATTTCAATTACGGAGCGAACCCAACCAAACGTCAGTGTTTCTAACTATATATTTAATTCGAGAGAGGGGAGCTAGAGTTTGAATGTGTGTACAGCATTAATGCATTGAAAATCTGGTCACTCTAGCGTAGCCCAACCAAACGCCGAAAATAGCGAAGGAGTCAGGAAGACTGGAGATAAATCAGCAAACAACGAAATATATGGCAATAGATATGAATGAGTTGAGTAATAGAAGTGGTAAACAGTTTCAAATATTAGGGCACGACGATTAATAGCAGAAATGAACGACAATTGGAAATAACGCAAAGAAAACAGGCAGGGCATAGAGCATGATAAATAAAAATATCAGTGCAAAAGAGTAAAAATATTAAATTATGAGGACACAAAATGGCCATCAGACCTGTAACTACGTGGAAACCATGGTTTTTTTTATAGAGTAAACGAAGAAAGACTGAAAAACAATAAGAAGAATATTTGGACTTAAAAAAATTGGAGAAGAAGATTACTTACGAACCTGGAAGTACTGGATATATTAACTTTTACAGACACGTAAAAGGTATGCAAGAGGATAACATGCTAAGAAGTATCACATAATGGAAATCGTGTGGCAGCAGGGGGAGAGAGCGAGAAGTAGAAGGGAATATCAAAGAGATCTAACAGAGATGTGAGCACAGGGATGAAGAGAAAAGATCCAGGAAAGAATAGAGAAAAACAAACCATAATTTGTAGAACAAAGCAGGAGTTATGGAGTGACTCACAAAAAAAAACTGGCGAACGAGCTCAATTTGAACGGTTTTTATACCATCTGGAACGTACAGCGTCTTATATATACGTAAAAAAGATGAAAGAGGATAACATGCTAAGACGGATCAGATAATGGAAATCGTGTGGCAGCAGATCAAGGTGAAGACCGAGAAGATTAAGTACTAAGAGATCTAACAGGGATGGAGGGAAAAGGTCCAAGATAGGAAAGAATAGAGGAAAATAGTTGGAAAAACAAACCATAATTTGTGGAACAAAGCAGTAGTTCTGGAGTGACTCACCAAAAAAAAAAAAAAAAACCAAAGAGCCGACGAGTTCAATTTGAACGGTTTCTATACCATATGGAATGTACAGCCTCTTATATATTCACATGATATTTCATTACTTGTGTTCAGCGTTTTACTTTAATTTTATAAATCGTTCCCAATATTTCACATTTTTAGATTCTGCTCATTATTCTTGAACTTGTACCAATAAAAGATTTAATTCGTAATAAAAACCTATTTATTACGACACATAAATCAATATATTTTAATATTTAAAAATTTTAAATGCAAATAAGTTTATTGATCATAAACGGATCTATTTTTTATGAATTTTCAGGCTGAGAGGGAGGAATTTTTGGTTGCAGCCACTAACGTCATAGAGATGTTAAAACCTATTTCAGCATTTGCTGAAGTGATTAGAGAAACGTGGAAAATCTAATCACAATAGTCGATCGGAAAACCAACTCGTATAAAAATTCGTATAAGACTTCAACCCGAGACCCTGACATTACTAGTGACTTGGCCACTCGATCCGACCAATCATCAAATTTTCCAAGTTTTCGGTTACAATTTTTCCATGATATTTTTTCTGGTGATATTCTTGTCGTTCGCTATAAATAATAATAAGAAAACATAAACTTTTGGTTTTATTTATTATTAAGATAATTGGAAAAAAATGATTACTTTTTGACTTTAACTATTTTATTTTTAGGTATTATTTTAAAACTTTGTGCCATCGTCATCATTGTAGCATCTTTCAAACGTTGAAGTTGAGTTTTTTTATCAGTAATATGATATAGGTATTAGATATTTTATTTAAAAATTATTATTGTTATTATTATTATGTTTTTTGATATTTTGAATATATATGTTTCTAATTGTTGATGATTATATTTGTTTAATTATATTATTAAGTTTACGCGTGGAAGATTTATTTGTAAGAAAAACACATTCTTTTACTCACAGATTTATATTAAAGTTATTAGTTATCATGAATAATGAAGAAAAATTTTTGCGTGTATTTTAATAGCCGTGGGTTTTGTATCCACCGTGATGTTGTCCATGACCGCCTTGACCATGTCCATGACCGCCTTGACCAGGTCCATGACCGCCTTGACCAGGTCCATGACCGCTTTGACCAGGTCCATGCCCACCTGCGTGTCCACCAAATCCAGCACCATTTTGTGGAAGAACACTACCAGCATGTCCACCGTGACTACCACCATGACTGCCACCATGACTACCTCCATGGCTACCACCATATCCACCTGGACCATCATGGTCATGATCACCATACGGAGTAGCCATAGTTAAACAAATTGTGATACAGAGCGTTGCTACCTAAAATATAAAATGTTTTAAAATGAATTCAATTACAACTGTACAATTTTATTTTATTTATGAATTGAAAATAAATGAAAATAATAAACTAATATTTGAATAAAGAAACATCTTTTCCTCAGATTATTAAATAGTTCAAAAACTACATTGAAAATCTTCACTCCAAATAGAAAATCTTATTACTTACGAGTAGTTTCATCATCTTGGAAGGATTGTTTCTGTTCGAAATTCCCAGACGTGAAACCTTTTATATCGGAGCGTTCGTTCTGGAAATTAATTAACGAGGGTTCATTGGCGAGTTTATCACGCTGATAAGTTTGTTTTGAAGACCACGAGTACACAACAATTCCTATAAATTATTGCACGACATATTCTGCTTAAATGCGTAATGTTGCTCAAGACAATAACAATTACGTAACATTTAATAAAAATGTTTTGTTGCAGTCATGCGCTTTTAGATATAACCTTTATCTTTTAAATTGTCAGGCGGTTTGAACAGAATATTTAGTGATTTTTATCCAGTTTTTTTTTTAGTTTTGGTCAAATTGAATTAACAATTTTTTTTCCTTGCGCGTGCTGTTCTTTTATTATTTTGCTCCCTTTCTCAGAGGATAATTTTTTTCCCATTTTTTTCTTTTTTCTTTTTTTCCGTAATATCTTCTCCATATATACTGCACTTTTTTTCACTCGATATTTCGACACTGTTTCTCCAATATTTCCCCTACTATCGTTTTTGCCCTTTTTTGTCTCTCGTAATTCACAATTATTGTACATACTATCAGTTATTTTGGCTGAAACCCTGAAACTATCCGCAGCTAATGGCATAGGCCATATTTTAAAAAAAGAAACATCTTAATTTTTCACTTTTGTCGTGCGGTGTAAACTGTAAACCAATTTTTTTATTTAAAGAATACGTTATGGAAATTCCTGTATTTTTTCTGTAAAATAAAAAAAATACCTTCTGTCTTTTAAATAGAAGATTTTTTTCAAAAGAAGAAAATCTGAAAGTTTCTGAATTCAAAAAATTGGGTCAAGTCAAGTTTCGACTGATGGACAACTCCATCTAGCGGCTAGCGCCGTAACATTGTCTACAAAAATGTAAAAAGGGACAAATACTAAAAATCAACATGTTTATGTTGTAAATTTGTACATACTTTATTAATTTTTTCTTGCAAATTAAATATTAAGTAATAATGGGGCACAGTAATAATTATAACTTATATTTTATTGTTGGTTGGTTCATAAATTAAAAAATGAAGCGTTAGGTTAGAATTAGATTTTTACTTTTTAAAAAAAATATGCTATATATTCTTAAATTTTTTCCCTTAAAATAAAACTGAGGTACTGTCTTTTAAATACAACGTTTTCATTAAATCATTTTCACAGCAGGAAACATTTTACAAAAATGCATCAGGTTGGTTTCAATTTAAACTAAAGAAAAAGAAAAAATTATTTGTTTACTTTTAAATAAAAAAATAAAAATGGGGAACCATTTTAGTCAAAAAAAAAAAAATTATTAATCGCTTGAACACTTTAAAAAAATAAATAAATGAATAAAAATGGTACACGTTAGTAATAATTAAAAAAAAAAAAATTATTATTAGAAAAAATCTAAATTTAAAAAAATTATTAAATTATGATTAGAGTTTTATTTATAAAAAATAGTTGTTTCAATATAAAACAAGGGTACTTGTCCTTTAAATTAAACGATGTTTTTTAAGTTATTTTCAAAAGCAAAATTGAATATTTTTTTGAATTAAAGAAATTGGGAACATTTGTTTTTTCAAAATGAACTGAGTTTTTTAAAAAATAAATAAATAAATAAAATATGGAAATGACGAAATATTTTTTTATTGTTGCAAATAGGAAAATTGGATTTAAACTAAACTAAAAAAAAATACTTTTCATTAATGTTTTAAAATAATTAATTAATATTTTTGCGCTTCAAAACTCAGTTTCCTCCTTTAAAATAAAAGAAGATATCGGACAGGAGGGTTAGGTTGTTATGGATTTAAAAATGGAGAAATAAAAACATGATAGAAAAGTGAAATCTTCCAAATTATTATAAATTTGTCTTCGACAGAAATTATACAAAATATTGTTTTCAATAAAAAGCGATGTATTTTATCAAAATTTATTGGGTTGGTTTAAATGAGGCTTCAAATTACAATGACTTATATAAAAAAATAAAGGAAATTTAAAAAACGCACCATTTTATAAAGAGTTAACATTTTTTATCAAATAGTTTTCAAAACGATATTTTGGCACATTCCAAATTTTTATTATTATTTACGATACGAGGAATCATTAATTTGTTTTCTAATTAAAAGAGATACACATATTTAATTTTTTCCTTAAAAGAGGGGACAGAATAAAATAACTTATATTAAACTAAATTTTTCAAAATTTTTCAAAATTTTTCTCAACGAATTAAATCAATTTAAGATTAAATTTTTATTTAAAAAAACGTTTGCTTTTCCTTTAAAATGAAGAAATCGATATCAGAAATTTTATTATTAAGTTGTAGTTTCCACAATTTTGTACCGAAATGTCTTAGATACAGGGTCATTCTGAAATAGGTCCTAATATTTCAACAGGTGATGGCTGACTTTAACCCAAACCCAAATCCGCAAAAACGGCGGCAAAATTCTGATTCATAAACATTTTCCTCTCAATTTTTTTGTTGTTGCATAAAAGTGACACTATGATATGTCAATCAAATTTGTAAAGATATAAACGTTCAACTTTCTAATATCATCATCGGCATCACAAGTAACACACAAACCTTGAAAAACAATTTTAGAAAAAAAATTGGGGAAAAACGATTTTCCATTTTCAAAAAGGAACGTTTTACTTTTATTATGTTATTTTGTGTAAATTACTTCCTTCAGCTCAATTTTGCAAGGTTATCACAATTAACAACACGCGAGAAATTTATTTGTGTTTGAGTCTCGCGTTATCATCAGATAATTTAAGACGGGGTCAATGGTGTTTCGTCGAGCTAATTAATACGATTGGAACCAAATTTATAAAATTTTAAAAAATTTGATTTAGAATATCTAGAAAAACTTATATCACTCAGGCCGAGTTGCACCAACGCAAATTAGTTAATCCTCGATTATTTTCTACAGTAACCATTATTACAACAATAGTCATGACAATGGTTTCTATAGAAAGTAATACAGATTAATTAATTGTGGCTTGGTGCAACTGGACATCAATGTGACAATTTATAATGAATTCGCGTCTTCGTATTTTTTAAAACTTAAGATGAAGATATTTAATGGTTGTTTTAGAATTTACAATGAATGATTGATGTTTAAAAAAAAATTTGAATTCGAAATTTATACATTTTTGAAAAATCTGTTTTAGATATTAGGGTGAAATTTCCCGTTTACCGAGTAACAAGGTCTACTTTAAATTCAAGCATCGAATCGATTCGACGCCGCTTCGGAATATTCTATGAGAAAAAATCGCGCATTAGAATTTTTAATTCGGCGGCGAACGCTTTAAAATTACACAAATACATACACGTCGGGATTTCTGGGCCGATCTAATCGCTTCGACGCATACGCGACGTATGAATATTTATGTGTTTACGATTTGAATAAAGGGACGCGCCGCGAACGAAAAAAAAAACCAACCCCAATTTGAAATATTAACTTTGCGAATATGTAAATTTATTTAGTTTCGATGCGAAAAAACGTGCTCCGCGTCCGTCCGTCTATTTATCTTCCGATTTTTAAACGAGGGAAAAACGCACGTTGTAATGTGCGACCAAATAACCCCTCAAACGTTGAAAAATAGCCGGACTGAATAAACGATTTTTTTTCCGGATTTGTTCCCCGATGATGACGGTATAAATGTATTTTACGTGTGTCATTTGTTTTTTGGCGAAACAAACGCGTGTTTAATGAATCCAAAAAGCTAATTTTCATTTTCAATAAAATTTTGTTATTCACGGCAAACTTGAATCTTATTTTGGAAACTCGACTTATAGATCATTAAATTAAGAAAAAAATTCTCTATCAGAAACATTTTTAAAAATATACGTCGCCAATTGAAAAAATAATTGACTATCGCATGTCGAAAATTTTAATCCTCGTAATATTTTAATCATGTTAATTGAGAGTATTTTTTAAATCATTTCATTTGATATTTTGTTCTTTAAAATCGGATAGTAAATAACGAAACTACTGCTTGGGGTGGTTTTTCTCAGTCTCAGTCTATTTATAATCTGTAATTAATCAAACGTGCCCTATAAATGGATAATTTATACAAAATTGACAAATTTTAATTGAAAAGGTAAAAATTATCGCAATATGTAATTTGTTTTATCCAACTATTTGATTTGCAAAGTCATTATAAGATTTTCCCAAAAGTAAAGCAATTTACAACCGAACTGAAATTTACGTTTGTGTTTCAGGTATTTATAGGACCAGCCCTTACCGGTTCCATTTAAGGTAAGACACGTAAATTCCGGCGCACATTTCGGCAACCGCAGGAACTAATTAAGAACTCTATAGCGGATAATTTACCATCTTAAACTGTTTATACACTACATTAAGGCATTTAAATAGAGTGTGATCGCAACGGCTTTGACTTCAAAGTTAACTTCGGGCGTAACGGTTTAGGGTAAATTTCAGTTTAATTTACCGGTTCGATCGATGAAACGGATCGGGCGTAAGTGAGTCACTTTCGATTCGCCGACGGGCGATAGAGAATTTTTCGTTCGATGGATTTTTGATAATTTACATTCACGTTTCGAATTGTGAATGTCGATGCGTTTCATTCCATGGATGGATTTGATTTTTAATTTTGATGCGCTTTATTCAACGAAAAAAAATAGAATTTCCTGAACTGATACAAAAAGTCGATACTTTTAGGGAATCGACTTTCTTAAAGAAATTTTTAATTAATTAGAAAATAAAGGAATGCTTAAAGAAAAGATATGATAAAATATTTCGGAATAAGCAAAATAGGAAAAATTTTTTTTTACAAAAGTTAGTATTTTATCACAATTATTTATAATAATAAAAATTTATTTAAACCTCGCCGAGTTACGTCTTGATCGCTATAGGTATACAGTGAGAGAATTTTATGTGTATACAGCGATGGAAACAAATTTCCGGACACGTTGTTTATCATTAAATGGCTGTTGTAGGCGTTCTACGGTTTAGGCGTTCTACGGTTTTAAGGATAAAGGCGTGCTATGGATTAAGACGTTTTAAGGCCTTTTTAATGGAATAATAGTCCATCATACGCCCAATGATGAACTATTAGTCTATACACTATAGCTAATGGAAATATTTAAGCACTATTACTAATATAAATGTTTATGCAATTACACAGTAACCAACATCAAAGAACAACTCTATTTATAAACACGAAACACGAAATTCGCGAAGAAGAAGAAAAAGGACGCAGACAAAAATTAACACTAGTCGGTATATGTTTTCTTTTCAAACTTCGTCGCAAAAAATTTCAAACATTTTCACAGCGCCATCTATTATGGGGGGGGGGCATTACAAAATCTTGCACTGTGTGTAATATCCGTTGAACCCACATGGCAACATTTTATATTGCTGTCTTGTTACTATCAGAACGAATTTTTTCCAATGGCACATTTTTTTCCGAAAATTCTTGTTTTGCTGTTCTATTTCACAAAAATTAATTTTGAACCTTTGAGTTCGACTCACTGGAAGCGAATCGTGGACAATAAAAGAAAAATCGAGAAAGAAATTAACGAGTGTCGAAGGTAGGAAAGTAGGGTGACCAGATTTCCAATCCATTAAGGCTGTACGCCAGTGGGTCAAACACGCGGCCCGCAGGCCGCATGCGCAAGTTATTAAATTTGGATTTCAATTACGGAGCGAACCCAACTCACGTTTTTTTAATTTCAGTCACGGAGCGAACCTAACTCACATTACAAAAAAAATGTCCCTTTTGAATTGCAATTACGGAGCGAACCCAACCTATTTTGCGGCCCGAAGACTCTCTAAAACTGCATTTGGTGCGAGAGGCGAAAATAACCACCACCAAAATAAACACGTAACAAGTTTTACTTAACTTAGTTCGGTCCACTTAATTTAGTT
>JAFFZR010012806.1:0-12001 GCA_018397195.1 Lethrus apterus | reverse complement strand
CCATGTTCCCATTTAAAAAAAAAATCAAGTAGGCTTTGCATTTTGAAAACTTATCGATCAAAAAAAATTTTAAAATGTAAAAAAGTAGTTTTATTGAGTCCTAAGTCTTTTTAAAATTTCAGGATTCTAGCTCAAATCGTTTTAGCACGACGGACCCGGTTCCATACATAATCGCAATCCTGTATATTGTTTCATTGTTCGAAAATACACATTAAAACAAATTCAATAGTACAATTTTGATAACATTTTGTTTAGAAAAAGGCTCATATCAACACTTAAAAATATTCGAAAAGACACACGTGGAATCAGTTATGTATGTTGATAGAAATTGATCGTTGCCATAGTTTTTGATCTTTATATGATATAAATAGTTCATGTGTGAAAAGCACATTATTTATTGCTATATTATTATTATTTTTTATTATTATTATTATTGTTACTGTTTTTTTTTTTTTTTTTTTTTTGAACATATTTTGTAATATTTGATTAATTGTTTTAAATACATATTGAATGTGTTTTCAAGTAAAATTATGCATATTTCTATAGCATTCCTTATTTACGGAAAGAGTGGAGCAAATGTAAATAGTTGTATAATTTGTACAATAAACGGTTTTCATATCGTCATAGTCAATAGCTCTAGTTTATAGTTTATTTATATCATATACATACGGCAAAAACAATGGGAACGATCAATTTCTATTTAATATTTATAATAGAATAAAAGAATATTTATAAGTGTCTATTTCTAACCAAAATGTTGTCAAACAGATATCCTGAATTTGAAATAAATCAGACTTACCGTCTCTGAGATATTGGCTGTTGTACACGTCCTGAGACACGCTGTATAAATGTGCATTTTTAAAAAATTGTTTCAACGGTTTTTAAAAAACTAGTTGAGTTCGCTTTTTTTTAAATATTCCATATTTTAATCCCACCCTGTATATTTCAGAAATTCTCACTCCTAGTTTTCATTCTTCCATCCGTTTATCTTGCTATCTGATCTATCGGTTTAAATTCCTCACTACCCTTTACATATATCCTGAAGATGTTCTTACTTTAATTGCAAGATTATAAATAATATTAGTAATAACGATCGATTCATATTTCACCGATTGATGCGTCTTTCCTTTAATATTCCACTTCGATCTAATTTTTTTCACTTACTTAAAATGTAAATAACACACCTGAATTATTGACAACCGACATATCGAGAAATAGTTTTCTACCGCATTCTTCAACGTCACACGCACATCGAAATGAATTTTAAACAAATTTACAGTTACTTTATTATTACTTCACCATATTTATATACAAGTTATGGTCGTTGGGTTTTAGATCAATAGAACGTGTTGTATGTGGAGTTTTAGCCGTATTCGGGACTCAAAAAAAAAAAAAAAAATAGTAACGCTGCGTTGAAACAATAAATTCGTTATTGCTCCAATTAAATAAGTTAGCGGTCAGTGGTAGTGTAATTAAAACTTGTTTTCGTTATTTATCTACTTTAAGTTTAATTGCTTATGTTGTCCGAAGTCGTTGAACATCAATCATTGTTTATGGCCGTAGAACGATCGTTACGACTGTAATTATAGTCTAGATTGAGATGAAACGATTTTGTTTAAAATTACAAAATTTCTTTCATAATTTATGTAAGCGATGTAGATGTGTTGCTTGAATAATTCAATAATTATAAGACGACGTTTGCAATGTTGCAATGCGTAAATGTCAATAACTGTGATTAAATTGGCGCAAAAAAGCTTCAGTTTCCAAGTACATAATTTGTAATTTGCAATGAAAAGTAATAGAATGCATAATTTAAATTTGAATAACTTCCGAGTTGGTACTGCCCTCTTTGCGTAGAAAACATTTCCATTTTTGTAACCGACGCGACGTAGAGGGCTTGCTGTAACTTTTCTTCAGTGCACGTAAGATTTCCAAACTCTTTCAATATTTAGCAGTTTCTTTCGTATATTTTAATTAAATTAATTAATTAAATTATAAATCAAAGTTGAGCTTAAGCCACTTTCAAGGATGGTAATTATTTTTGTGGATGTTCAGATTTCCAATTCAATTTCAGTTTAGCAAAATATTTGGACAAATCTCATAAATTTTCCAAACTATCGACTTTTTTGTATCTACATTTTTAAGCTAAATGTTCATACAACTTTTGTTTAAAACTTGTTTAAAACGAATAATTTTCATAGCTTCTACGAATAATTTTTACATTTAACTTTATATACTACACATTTTCCATATTGATTCTGCAATGGAAATCTTAAAAAATTGATAACAAATTGTTTTCCTAGAAATACTTATGCCTACGAGCTCTTTAAATTTCATTTTCATTCAAGTTTGTCGATTTTATGTTCGAATATTTTTTAAAAAATTTTCTTAATATTTTTCAAAAAAAATTTATTTAAACTTTTTTTTATTCTCAGCTTAAATCATTGCTTTTTATTGAAAATATCTATTCCACGAATCCACGATTTAAATCTGCTCAAAGTACTGCTTAAAAACGTTGCTAAAGGATTAAATGTGCTCATTTTTGTTGGTCTTTGCATTTTCCAATGTCGATAAATTCGAACTAAACAATACGTTCTTTGAACCAACAATATGTGAAAAATTCATAAATCACGTTAAAAAATTATTAAAGTTACTGCATAAACTGTTTGTTGTCTATAAATGCTTCAGTTTCCAAGTAATTTGTAATTTGCAATGAAAAGTAATCGAATGCATAATTTAAATTTGAATAACTTCCGAGTTGGAACTGTGTTCTTTGCGTAGAAAACATTTCAATTTTCATAACCGGCTTTTCTTCAGTGGGCGTAAGATTTCCAAGCTATTTCAATATTTAGCACAGTTTGTTTCGTATATTTTAATTAAATGATAAATCAGAGTTGAGGTTAAGCCACTTTCAAGGATGGTAATTATTTTTGTGGATGTTCAGACTTCCAATTCAATTCTCTCAAAGTTTAGCAAAATATTTGGATAGATACAAATTTTCCAAACTATCCCTTTGCCTAGACTTTTTTGTATCTACATTTTTAAGTTAAATGTTCAAACAATTCTTTCTTTAAAACTGAATAATTCTCATAGCTTCTTCGAATAATTTTTAGTTAACTTCATATAGTCCTCATTCTGGAAATCCTAAAAAAATTGATAACAAATTGTTTTCCTAGAAATACTTATGCCCCCGAGCTCTTTAAATTTAATTTTCATTTCAAGTTTCTCGATTTTGTCTTCGAATATTTTTTAAAAAATTTTCTCATAAATATTAAACTTTTTCAAAAAAAATTTATTTAAACTTTTTTTATTCTCAGCTTAAATCATTGCTTTTTTTTGAAAATATCTATTCCACGAATCCACGATTTAAATCTGCTCAAAGTACTGCTTAAAAACGTTGCTAACGGATTAAATGTGCTCATTTTTGTTGGTCTTTGCATTTTCCAATGTCGATAAATTCGAACTAAACATTACGTTCTTTGAACAAACAATATGTGAAAAATTCATAAATCACGTTAAAAAATTATTACTGAATAAACTGTAGTTCCTAGAAATATTTTTTTAACGTGATTTATGAATTTTTCACACGTTGTTCAGTTATATTGTGTTTAATGTTCATACCAATATTTTTTTATCCATAATTTTTTCAAACTGGAATGCTTATACAGCGTGGGATTAAAGTACGGAATATTTAAAAACAAAGCGAACTCGATCGGTTTTTTTAAAAAACAGGTCGATTTTATTCTTTAAAAATACACATTAATATGTGCGATTCACCTTCACCGACTTTTGTAATTTAAAAAAAGTTTTAACGTGATTTATGAATTTTTCACACGTTGTTCAAATGACAAGAGTTCGAAACAAACTAAATTAGAAAATGAATTTTCCATCCAGTGTAATTCGCAAGGAATTTTCCTTTTTTTGAAAAAAAAAACTAAATTTAAATAAAAATATTAAAATACAAATAATCATACATGCAAATAAATGAAACTGTAAATACCAAAAAATATAAATAATAAATTAAAAAAATAAGAAAGATAGTATGCACGCCTATGGATCTGACCACATGTTGAACTTGCAACATTGGGTTGGGTTGGTGTTTAGAAAGCAACCTTATACAGCAATTGTAAACAGACCTGAGTGACTTTCAAGAAAAAATACACAATGGGACAAGTAAATACGACTAAAAGCTTAAATACACAACACAAATTCAGGAAGAACATGCAGAAAATACGATAAATAAACACATATAAATTTAACAATAAATTCCTAAAACACACCTAAAAATATGATACATTAGATTTTAAAATATGTTAAAATTGTTTATAATTTTTTTTTTAACAACTCAATATTTTGTATACATCTTCAAATACAATTTTATGGTAAAATTCATCACGATTCCACATAAGAAACACATCAATACATCAATATACGAACAGCAGGAGTTCATCGTCGAACAAACGGCTCGTGCCCCAATGAATCACGCTTTAAAGCCTTTTTACTCGGTCAGCGGTGTTGTAAATTTCAATAAAGCCAACAGAGACGTGCCCAAAAAATATTTGAAGGCAAGCGTGAAATTTTAACGTATTCATAAAACATTTACGATAGGAACAAACCATAATACGTTATGTATACAAAAGTGGACGAAATGAAATACGAGCCCCGCGGTTTCTCGTTTCTGTGGTGAGTCACACGGAAAAAAACAAATAATAGAACCTTACCTTTGGGAGGTCGTTCTTTGGGGTAGCATATCCTGAAGAGACCCTTTGTCCTGGTGTAGTAGTAATATTTTGAATTTAGATTTTCTAGTTGTGTTTTGTCGTTGTGCGTGCTGAGTATGTTCTGAAACAATTGAATAATTTTAATAATTGTAAAAATGGGTAATTCTATGGACTTTTTAATAAAACGGATTGTCTATTTATCATATATGGTAATTTTGTTACAACAGAGGCCCTATTGACCTCGAGGACAACGACACGAATAAATTATAATTTCAACTTTATATGAAAAAAATTTATTTCCATAAAACAATCAACAATTATAAATTCTTCGATGTTTTAGGTAATTTTCAAACGAAAAACGAAGAGAAGTAACAAAAAATAAAAGTAATAATGGCGAAAAAAAATACAAAAAAGGCTAACTGATGGATGATAAAGGGAGTAAAAAGAACGGTAAAGAGTCATGGAAAAGATACTTTCAAATCGAAGACAAACCATAAAAAGTGTAAGAAACGAATATGTTAAGAGACAAGTCAAAATAATACTAAAAGAGCTAAATAAAGGTTTTTTTTACTAAAAGAGGAGAAAGTCGCGGAAAGAATTTGGAGAAGGACGAAAAACGCATATAAAATCATGTTTTCTAAAATGTAGCAAGAATAAGGAACATAAAAGACAAAGAAAAAATATGATAGACAGACAAAATAATGGAAAGATGGGGAGAATATTTAAAAGAATTATCACAAGAAAAGAACGTGCGAAATGAAGTAAAAATAAAAGGAAGAAATAAACAACAAAGAAGAAGGAAGAAGTGAAGAAGAAATAACACAAGGAATCCTGGAAAAGCTCCAAGACATAAAAAAATATCCAAATGCGACATAGACGTAAGAAGAGAACGCTTCGGGCCCCACTACTTGTTTAAAAGTCGAACGAACCCAACTCTCGAAGATTATTTAGTGGCCTAATTATATATGCTTATGGTCCTAATCTTCGAGAGTTGGGTTCGTTCGACTTTCAAAAAATTAATACAAGGAAAGGACGCGGAAAAAACAGATATAAAAAGAATAAATAAACAAGAAATTGAAGGAACAAGTGAAAAAGAAATAAAAGCTCCAAGGCATACAAAATATCCAAATGCGACAAAGACGTAAGAAGAAAATGCTTCGGGCTACTTGTTTAAAAAGTCGAACGAACCCAACTCTCGAAGATTAGTTGGGGGCCTAATTATATATGCTTAGGGTCCTAACTAACCTTCGAGTCTTGGGTTCGTTCGACTTTTATATTATAAAGTCAACGTTCCATACAAACCAAAAAAAAAAAAACAGTATTCTGGGAAGTTAAAAGATTTATTAAAATATCCTTAAAAGCACAACCACAATATGGTTGTGCTTATTGCTGTCTTTGTAATCTCGTTTTTAAGCAAATCTGATCAATAAAAAATATTCATTGCGAAATGAAGAAAAGAAAGCTGACTAGGTTTTGTAAAGAAAAATCCAAGGATCTCTTGAAGGGAGTGAAAAAGGAAATAGGGAATTTAAAATCAAAAGTGTTCGAAAATATAAAAATCACATTATCTACGTGCTAGTTTTACCCAAAAGACTACAATTTCATCGTGTTATTCAGCACAAAAGTGAAGGATGTGCCAACCCTAATACCTAACAATTGATTTATTGAAATTACAACGCAGATGTGCCATAGAATAGAATAGTACAAGAAGACAGACTAATGGAAAGATGGGTACAATATTTCAAAGAATTATTATAAGGAAAGCACGTAAGAAAAGAAACAGATATAAAAGGAGGAAATAAACAAGAAATTGAAGAAACAAGTGAAAAAGAAATAAACATAAAGAATCCTGGAAAAGCTCCAAGACAAAAAATATCCAAATACGACAAAAACGCAAGAAGGGCACCGCTACTTGTTTAAAAATTCGAACGAACCCAACTTTCGAAGATTACTTAATGGTCTAATTATATACGCTTATGGCCCTAATTAATCTTCGGGTTGGGTTCGTTCGTCTTTTATAAAATATTACAAGAAGACGAAATAATGAAGATGGGGAGAATATTTCAAAAAATTATTACAAGGAAAGCTTGTTGGAAAAGAAACGGATATAAAAGGAAGAAATAACCAAGAAATTAAAGGAACAAGTGAAGAAGAAATAAACACAAAGGAATCCTGAAAAAGCTCCAAGACACTTGTTTAAAAAGTCGAACGAACCCAACTGTGGAAAATTAGTTAGGGGCCTAATTCTATATGCTTAGGGCTCCCCCCATGCAGAATCTGCCACTGTCCAAACATCTCACACCCGAAAGGGTAGACAGATGTAAAGATTAAGATTTAAAAAAGTTTATTTGAGCTTTTTTTGAAAATCTTTTTTTTTTTGAAAATCTTTAGATGATGATTACATTCAAATTAATAAATTATAAAACATATGAAGACGCTACATAATTTTTTGCAAAATCTTTTGGCATTCAGAACATAATTAGAAGATAAATTAGAAGAATAAAATTAAAACATGTACTACGAAAGTATTTATTAATTTTTTGTGATTTTCAAAATCTTTTGATAAAATGATAAGTTTAAGCTTCCAATTATTGTAAATAAAAAAAAGCATTTTAAAGACGAAAAAATATCTATAAGAAAATAAATTATGTGCGCCTTGTATAGTTTGTGGAAAATCTTGACAGTCATTAGGGGAAAGCCATTGGGGAAAAGCCTCCCTTGTTAAAGGGAGTGGGGAGAAAAGTTAAGCGTCCAATTAAGAAAATTGTAAATAAATAAACAATTAAATATATTAATCGCAAAATAAAAAAAAAACTTATTGAATATTTAAAAAATACACAAATTTTACGATAAATGAATGCAGTATTAATAACTTCCATTTCAAGGATATTTAAAAAACCTTAAACCTTATTTTCACAAATATATTTGCAAGATTGGCATTTTAGATTTTAGATCGGAGTTAGAGTATTTTTGCTACAACAAAAATGAAATACATTAAACAATAGTTAAACTATTAAAACGCTTCAAGTGAAATAAACTGTTGATTATTATGCGAAAGAAATAAAAAATTATTTTGAAATATAAGATTTACGTGAAGAAATTGTGCAACTATTGGGTTTTGTTCTTTAAAATAAAAGTTTCTTCCCATATCTTTTGTAATAACGAACATATCGAACGACTAGTCTTTCGTGTATAAAAAATTTAATATCCTCAAGTTATCGTCCTTGGATTTATCACTGAGGTAAGCAAGTAGCAGGTAATAATAACGCACATCATCCGTAAAATAAGCAGGTGTTGAACGCCAACAGATGCGGATGCCAGGAAATTCTTCAAGTAAACATCCTGTGAGAGTACTACCTACTCGTATAATGACACGAATACCGAAGAACAATCTAAATTATATGAAATGTGATCTGATTATTAAAATAAAAAAGTACATAAAATTCATCACATAAAACTATTACATCAGAAATTATTTACAGAACATCAAAGTAAATAACTGACATATTTTAATACGTTGTTTTTATTTCAAGCGAAATGCAAAAACCACAATCTCGTAATCACATAGTTGTGAAGTTGTAGAGGTTGTTATTCGATCCGAAGTTAATTCTTTGAAATCAGACGAATGGAATGTGCGATCGTCCTTGGTTAACCCACGGGTCTTTTACGGTGTAAGTAACGATCAATGCAAACAAGAGTTTGTCTCGGATCAAAGTCGTATCTTGGTGAAACTTGAAACTTGACATTCACGTTGTATGTATTATTAGATCATTATAACAAGAAATGTAAAATTTTTGAAAATCGACTTTCGTCAGGTTTCTCCTTATTAAGAAATCATAAAGCACCATCAAACTTTGACGAGGTATCAGGGGCGTAGGAAGCGCTGTATCTCAAGTAAATATTCCTAGAAAATGGGAAGAATAAGTCCTCGAAATGTCACTATTCGGTCATCTAAATTCCTTTACTTCGACCAATTTTTTTTTAATTCCATCGTAATATTTGATTCAAGGCCCACGAAGCTCTAGTTACGCCACTGCGAGATAATTATAAAAATTCTCAGAGTTTCCAATATTCAAATGTTCAAGAAATGCATCTGAAGTGTGAATGGGACCCAAACTTCCACAAATCTGGAATCAACTGCTTCTTTCTAGAATATATGAATTTTCTTGGTTAATTTTTACGTCAATTACATTTATAATTTAATAATATGTTCGTGTAACCCTTTAACTTCTGTTTATATTTTCCAATGAAATTTTTATCATAAAACATTTTTTAACTATATATTTCTTCTTCAAGTCATTCTTATAAAAGCAACCTTCAGTCTTCAATTCCTTTTTCATTTAAAATCCTAAAATCCTTAAATCCTATTTTTGGTAAAAAAATGTATAAATTAATTTAATAATGAAATTTCACTTTCAATTTATAATTACAACCCTCAATTTAAATGATCCATCCATCTGCTTGCGGTACAAAAAAATCGGTGAAAATCGCAGACTTTCCAAACATCTGCTCACATCAAGAAATTAAATTACTCCGGTCCATGTATGTGGAGTAAACGTCAATTTCGGAATTTAAAAGCACGTTTTCCGCACTTTCTTTTCGTTTCGCTCGAAATTGATTCGATTTTTATGCAATTTCCTCGTTCAATTCCATCGCCATTAATAATACTCGTAAAAGCGACCGTTTAGAATGTTTTCTTTTTCGGTGCTTGCAGTTTTCGATATACTTTCTGATTTGTTTCATTTGTATGGTCACTTTCACGTATTATAATGAATGAAATTGTTTTGCGTAGAATATTGATTATGGTGTGTTATTTATTGCCGAGTTTCTAGTTATTTTTATTTATGTGGTTGGTTATTGATTGGAACGAAGTGGAACTAACTGACACAAAAAATCATTAATTAATAATAAAATGACGTTAATTTATGTGTCAATGTGTATTTTTTTAATAAAAATTTATTGAACAAGAATTTCGAAATTTGCCTGATTTATTCAACATTATTTCTCAACTTCCACATATCCTTCCACATACATTAATTAGAGCCTTTTTTATTTATGTATAGCCTGCGGCAAAAAAACGCCTCATAAAATCAGATAATTTCCTTCTTTCAATATAAATTTTTGTAATTTGTAACTATGATTATATCAGTTTATGTGTGCATATTTATGAACATTGGCAACATTAATTTCCAAGTAATGCATAACGTAGAAACGCGTAAGAATTCAAGGTCCAAACGACACATTTCTCCAACAAAGGTCTAACAGATTGAATATATAAATTATACATTAGCTGACATTTATTGATTTAGAATGGAATTACAGGATTAGGTTATGTAAAGTTAATTAAATAATCCAACAATGGGGTGGAATTTATTTCGTAATTTATAATAAAATGGAATGTTATAAGTTATAACTTATTATTACTATCTATCGTAATATTTATAATAAAATGTGAGTAATAAATTATATACGAATGAGTTGATGTATGGCTTTTAAAATTAGTCGACTTATTTCAAAGTTTTGAGTTCATTTTCCCGTAATTTTGTTGCTGGCTCAGGAGCACCATAGAAAGTTTTTTAAACATGCAATAGGGATTTCAAAAATAAGACATGGATTGGTTGCGATTTTATTTTAAAAAATTATAAAATGAAGATATCATTTTTAAATCATTTTCTACAAAAATTTTCTGAATAAGAAGACGACCAGCGATCAGATTTTTTTAAATACGATTTTCTACGATAAGAAAAGTTGTTATTTTAAAAATCAGTTTTGTTGTTTAAGACTTTTCATTAAAACATCAAAAGGACAAGAAAACCTTCAAGGTGATTTAAGAAAAACGCAACAAGAATAGTTTTACTTGCGAAAAATATATCTTACAGTAATAATCCTTTTCTCAATTTCAGCAATTGTGTTTCATAAAAAAGTTTTATAAATAATTCTGTAACTTAAAACTAAGTTAAGTTTTAAGTTACAGTTTAGTTAAGTTACAATTAAGTTTTCAAATTTTTCACCATTTTCAGAACATCATTTCTAAAAAAAAAAACAATAATTTATGTACACAAAGAAATATTTATATCTATATTTCTGGACAAACAAATCAAACCGTTATTTATTGTCTCAGACTTAGTAATCTACTTCCGTTTCCGCCATTAACCACCTGGGAATCTGTGTTTACAAATGAGTAAAAGTAAAATACATATCGACATTGACAATGCTATTAAGCCGATCCTATCTGATAACTGTGTGAAAAATCACCTTATCGGCAAAAATCGCAACTGTCGAGAGTAAATGATTTAGTAGAGCTTCTTTTCCGCAACATTCACGAAATTGCTTCTCATCGTGCCGGTATAAGTGTGTTAAGTGAGGTTATGCGCGGGTCAAACAGGTGTATCGGAAGTGCACAACGACGACGACGACGACCCACAATTACGACGATGAAAGTGGAACAAGACGAAATATTGGATATTCTCGTCACAAAAATCTCATACGCGATAATGAATATTGCAAACAAAATTTTTAAAGACTTTGGGTTAAAGCTAACGCTTTAAATGTAAGTTTAGACATATTTGGGAACATTTTAAACATTTAGAGACGTTCGTGTATAATTTTGAAAATTTTGATACAATAACCCAACTTAATAAACAGAATGTTTGATAAAAAATACAGAAGTTTCGTCGAAAAAAAAAATTGTATGGTCAGCGGTACCAGAGGCTGCGCATCCAGAGATGCAGCGTCCCCATTTTCCATATTCCATAATCACTTTTGGAACCGAACGAATGCTATCGAGGTTTCGAATCTGTATTGTTTTTAATCCCGTTACGTTTCTCTTCTCGAATGTTTCCAATGCAAAATATTTTTCGTTGATATATCAACGTATATACAGTCCGTTCTACAAAACGGGCCAGAGACTATAGCGACTTCAATTGTGACTTAATCACCAACAAACCATATACATTATTAAATGGGACAGTCTTAGCTACAACTTGTCGAAAAAAATTCTTTATTAAACACCTTCATTTATTTGTTATAACGTCATCGCCATTTTTTTTAAATGGCAACCTATATTTTTTATTTTTTATTTCGTTATGATTTTTAATTCTGTTTTCAACGGTATACAATTTTAAATAGGTTACATAAGAAAAAAACCAAGGAAAACGGCCTTACAATTTTAATAGAATGATGAATGAAATGAACAAATTAATCCAACTAATCCATGATACGGCAAAATTTTACTAAGAAAAGTCATTCATAATAAGAAATTGTGGCCCTATACAAAATTT
>JAFFZR010012805.1:0-12117 GCA_018397195.1 Lethrus apterus | reverse complement strand
TTTACCGTTTTCTTTTTCAGTTCCATCCGTTCTGATCTCCATGTATTTTGTTTTATCTTCGTTTATTCGAAGTCCATACTTTCCTGATATTTTTTCAATACTTCTAAATGTCCTCTTTACCTCTAGTTTAGATCTTGCCATGATTACTAGATCGTCTGCATAAGCTAACACCTGGTGTTTGATATAGTATAGAACGTTATTAGCCTGAATTTTGCTTTCTCTGATTATCGCTTCTAGTACTAAATTAAATAACAGTGTGGACAAAGGGTCTCCTTGTCTTAGGCCCCAACTCAACGTTTACCTGAAAAATATTAAAAAAAAAGGTATTTGAAGAAAATTTACGCCTTGGTTCAGTGGCGGACAAAGCGTGACCATTCGCTTCTGTCCGCCACTGGGTCCGAATTCGTCCCCTTTTGTTAGATACGCACTTCAATATTTGTATAAATTCGATTTAATTTTTTTAAATAAGCAACATCTACTACAAGACTTTTTTTGTTCACGATAATAATTATGTTTGATTTAAAATAATGGAAAATGAAAAACTGGGCGGCTGTTTACAAATTATTTCCCCAATAAATGTCATTATTATATTGTCTGTAGGCAAACTACTTGTATGCTTAAATTTTACAGATAACATTCCTAATCAAAAATTGAAAATTTTAAAATGTATATGACATTAGTATGATATTTGAGTAAGAATTTTTATATATTCATCTAATTTGTTAATTTATACCGAAATGAACGTTCTTTGCAAAAAGGAGTTTCTATGTTATATGTTTTATGTAAAATTCGGGTGTAGGAGTTACTCTTAATAAATATTTACGTATGAGCAGCCAGAACTTCATTAAATCGAACATAACTTATATAAATACATCTTGTATATAGTGTAATAAACATCGTGTGAAAATTCCTTTGAGATTAATTTGTTAGCATGGTGCAACTAACAAGTTTATTTTAACAAATATTTTCCAAACAAATTTATTTGAAATACGCCCAACGGAACGTACCAGTGATCGAGTTATAGACACAAATATTTACTTTTCGTGAAAGATCCGACGCGACGACGAGTATTAGTACAAGAAGTAGGCCGAATGAATTAAATTTTAAAAAATGTTTGGTGTTTCAATTTAAAATTAGATCCGTCGGTCGATAACGAAATATGAGTTGTGTAGGAGTTTGATTTAATTTCGTAATATTTCTCGGTTAATGGGTAATAAGAACTGGTGAAGCTGTACATTTTTATGTTGTTGTATACGTCTAGTTAAATTATTTACGTGGTTTAAGATGTGTGTCTGCCAAATTATATGAAAGTTTAACGTCGACGAAAATATAAAATATATATAAAATTCCATTTCGACTACAATGAATACGGGAGATCACCAGTCCGACTGAAAGTTTTATATCGAGAGTATGAAACGCTAAATGAACAAAATTCTACGGCTGCTGCATATACGTGAGAGCGGTAGTGTTGTGAAATATTGATATCACAAGTTACGTTTGTACCAATACCAGTAAAATATTTCGATACGTTCCGGGGGTTGCAGTCGTCCCCTTTTGCATATAACTTAATACGGTTAGGCTACCGCATTGCAAATACACCTATCGTGTACGTCGTTGGCTATTTCGGCAAGTTACAACCCGAAAGGCTCTAAAAGCTCCATGCTTGAAGCGGATCCTAAACTGTAAAATGAACATATAAAGCATGCTGTCGGTGTATAGACGAGTTGGTAACGTCTTCAGTGTCTTCACTGTTTGTCGAGTATTAGACGTGTTGTGTCCAAAGAATTCAACTTTCCACGCACGTCGTTACGTCATCGTGAAGGTACAGTTACGAAAGCCATTTTTAAGAATTATTTTTATGTGCATTGAATCGTATTAATTTTGTGAGTTTATTGTCGGGTTAAGATTCGAATATTTAGAAAATTGTCTTGTTTTAAACATCCTAATTTTTTTTTTAATTGTTTTATAAACCACATTCATATCGTTAAAAATGATACTTTTCAATGGGTATTTTTTTACTGATTTAAAATTTTTATCTTCTATGATGGACAGTTAATAAACAATTTTCGAATGAAAGAGTCATCTAAAAATAAAATTATCACCAACTTATCTCGTCTACTATAATAAAATGACGACAAAATTAATTAGCTTTAATATTGGTTATTTAGTAATAGTTATGGCTACTCATTATAATTCAAACGTTTCTTGTTTAATAGCTACCATTTTTTAAGGTAATTTTTGTTTATTAAACTAATTAGTCGATTGTTTAAAATAAGACCAACAACAACGATATCTAAACACACAGATATCGTACATGAAGGAAATGCTAGATTAACACATAATATACTTTTAATTTTTTTTTTCAGTGAATAAATAACAATTTCAAATAATAGAATTTCAATTGGTCGAAAGCTCATGAAAACAGAACATTATTCCAAATGTTTTTAATTAAAATGACAGTAGACAATCTTAATTAAAATATATTTTTTTTAATATTAATTCTTCTTACGTAAATTATAATCATTTGTTCTCAATTTTCGTGGTCTGTATGTATTTATCAGAATTTATCGCATTTTGGTTTTATGATAAACAGAAAAGGTAAATAGGCAACTCAGGCTATGTAATTTTAATATTTCGTTTATATTTTATAGTATAATTTTTTTTTATAAATTAACAAAAATCTATAAAAATATCGCAAGAGGAAATGCTTTGGAAAAAGAGTGAAAAAAATTATGAAACAGTTGTACATGGAATGTTTTAATTTGGGGAATAGAAAAGATCGTAGATGCAACGGGAAAACGATGGAAATCTACAAAGAATGTAACCATCTAGAAAAAGCTGGCTAAACGATATAAATGAAGTATGTATAACAAATGGATCTGTGATAGAGAGGGATTCTTATTTAACAAGAGAGAGAAAAAGAGGAAAGTCGGAGTCAGTTGGCAAAGATGGAACTGAGATGTCAAAAAAAGGAATGAGAACGACAGGTCAGTCAATACAGCCTGTTCACTGGAACATTCTACAATAGCTAACTTTTTTATTTAAATACATACAAACTTGGTTAAATGGACAAAGTTTAAGTACTTTGCATTGCGAATTTCGCACAATAAATTATAAAACAAAAGAACATCGCGTTGCTAAGATACAAGCATAACGATTAATTTTTTAAATTGAACAGCCTGTATATTTTTATATGTTTAAGTTGCTCTGGTTGCCTGCTATAATTAATTATAAGATGATTTTTCTCTAAAACCGCTATTAAAAGAGTTTTGGAGAAAATAATTTTGCTTATTTCATTATAATTATAATAGTAATAAATAAAATAATTTATAATACAATTCTTTTATTGTTATTGATGTGAGATGCATGACATATTGGTGCAGTCCGAAGGATAAAAAAACATTTGTAAAACAAAATGTTGCATGTTGATCTTTCTTTTGCTTTTTGATTTTTATTATTTTATTACTTTTTTTTAACTCCTTAACTAGCGATCCTAGAGAAAAATTGTTTTATAATTAATTATAGCAGGCAACCAGAGCAACTTAAAAATATAAAAATATACAGGGTGTTCAATTTAAAAAATTAATATTTATGATTGAATCTTAGCAACACGATGTTCTTTTGTTTTATAATTTATTGTGCGAAATGCGCATTGCAAGATACTTAAACTTTATCTATTTAACTAAGTTTGTATCTCTTTAAATAAAAATGTTAGCTATTGTAGAATATTCCCGTGAACAGGCTGTATAGGAAATTGCTGCATATCTTGTTACTTTCCAAGTTAAAGTGAACATATGCGGTATCGTTGGATTCGTCTCTTCATTATCTTTAAAAAAGCGTCAAATATACAGGCTGTTCCATTTAAAATAAAAAATTTGACATCGCTTCCGGTTTGTAAAAATTATAAATCGACTTGTTCTTTCTCTTAACGATAGCTACAGGGGGTGGATACTTTTGGACCGGGCTGTATATTTTTGACAAATGTGGTGAAATCTGATGGCTTATAAAATCTGGCATATAAAACAAAATGGATTTTTCGTATACGTTTTGTTGTCTAAAAAGGGACTCCTTCTCTCTGGATCAATTGAAACTTAACATCTTTACAAATTTCTTGAGACATTATGTCGACAGTGGTTCTTACGGACCTATAGAAATTACATCTACATTAAAAACAAAGAATCCTAAATTTATAATAAATGTAATAAATAAGCCCTAGAATTTAACAAGAAAATCGTGCGAGTGGCCCTAAGCTCTGTCTTGATGATCTTCGGTTCTTCATTTGCTGGGTATTTCGGATTTTCTTTTATAAGGTTGATTAGAAATATTTTTTATCCATTGGACGATTTGATTTTCGAAAGTCAGTCCTTCTTTTGCCATCTTCAAGGTAACCATTATTTCACTCATTGTGTAAAGGGACATAGGTTGGATCCCGTAGTAACTATAAAAAGTGGTAAATAATTATGTAAATACCGAGTGAGAAAATATCATATAAGAATATGAGTTTAACCCAAAGACTTTTGCAAATTTGTAAACGTCTAGACAGTAAAAGTATTTAATAAAATCTTACATTATTTTGAAACATTTTTCGTTTAAACGGTCCAGTTTTCTTTGTCTTCTTTCACATCAGTATGTCAGTCTTCCACATCAGTATATCGGTGTAACGACAGGAATATTCGAATCTCATCGATTTTTCATTCCTATTTTGCCAATTCTGTAATTCAAATTTATTCTTTTTAAAAATTTAATCGGAAATTGTCCTGTATATTATGTACCTAAAATGCATTAAAAAATAAATACAGTCAGAGAGAATTGAAAAGGACTGATCGAAGGATAATAATTTCTAAAATTAAACGCAGAAACAAATAAAAATAAAAAAAGAGGATTCGTCTTTTAAAGGGTTGAGCGGTCTTACGCAAAAAATACTATATTGAATTTATTTTCTTCATTCTCCCAATTTCGACCAAATCTTTGAATCTTATCCATTTAAACATTTTCATTCTTTTCCTCACAGGGTTTATTTTTTGTTTTCAATCGTTTTCTTTCATTAATTTTTCATCCACCTGCCGTCCCATAGATTACCGTTCTTGTCGTTGTTCGTCTCCTGAGATAAAGAGAAAAATTAAATAACCAATTTTTGTGGGAAAGGTTGGGAATGGCGAGACACATTGGAAAAGTTAATGCGAGATATAAAAAAAAAGGTAAAAGATTAAAACAATCTGGGGTTGTCTGTCTTGATCATTCCGAGCGCAGGAACGACTAAACATAGAAGGATATGAAAAAAATGACGATCGAATAGCCTGAAATGTTGTTTTATCAGTTTTAGAAAGGGTCTAAATAAAAAAATCTTACCTATGATCCAGACACGTTAAACAACGTCGTTTATGCTTCAATCTGGTACCAGGAGATGTTGAAGGTTTTAAAGCATTGAAAATTTAAATTGTATTTGGACGTGAAACTGAAACGAAAATACATTAAATAGACCTCGTCAAGACAATAAGAACGGAATTTAAAAAAAAAATTTTAATATTTTATTTAAAGTATTTCCTTTATTAGTATGTCAATTTTTGTTAAATTTTGTTAGGAATTTATTTTATGTAAATTGTGGTCGTATTACGGAATCAAACGAATCCGTATACATATATTCGTTGCAGACAGTTTAACTCAAACAATATTTTTGTTCATGTCGAATACAACTTTGTTATCGCAAGAACTATAAACGTCCGGAATTGCACTCTTGTTTGCGAGCGACTAGACCAAGTACTATACATTTTATTCCGACGATTCAAACTTTTTCAATAAATTTCATTTCAATTAAACTCGACGTACGGACGCGGAATTACAAACCTAAATTTTATTTCGTACCAAATCGTCATTAATTTAAATTTACAAATTAAGTAAACTTATATGAAACCGGGATTTAATTATCGCCAAGTTTCAAACATAACTTAAGATTAACAAATAATATACATTGATTGGACGTCGAATAGTATAAGTAATTTACATTTAAAACTGAACTTCAAGCGTGTCGACATAAACTCGATATGAAAGTGCTCTTGTCTTCTTAGCTTGAATCCGTAAAATGTGGGTTTGAATTTTGCATATGGCCTGCAGATGTAATTAGCTTGATAAGTTTAACGTGTGTGGCTTTTATACATCGATGGTTAAATGAATAAACTTTCAGGTGTATATTCTAAAAGTAATAATCTGACTTGAAATAATAATCAAATTGGGAATAATCTAGGACGAATTTTATTTATAGTTAGTTGAAATTTCACCTAAAGTAATTGATCGAAATAGAATTCTAATGTTAAAATTTAAAATGCTTTATTCATAAGATATTCCAGTGGGATACAAATTTGTTTCTATATGATGGACATGTGCAGAATTTTAAATGTGTTTTGACGTCAAACAATTCAAAGGAATATGTTCACATTATCAAGATGGAAATCTAACCCGCTGTTTTAGATTAGTGTTCAGTTGAGTGTCTGCACGTTCATGTGGTTTAAAATTACCTTCTGGAAACGAATATGAGATCGTTAGTTTATAAGGTAATATTTCATACAAGAACAAATTATTAAAGAGTACTTACATTGTAAAAATTTTGTCGTTAAAAATGTATGCGAAACTTTGAATGAAATATTTATAAAAAAATGTACGGAATCAGTGAGCCACATTTTTATATTTCATTTAATTTATTTTGTTCTCCCAAGTTTTTTATGTTTAATTTTTGTTACTCGTGCTGTCTCTCTTATATATTTACTGTGCTTACACTTTGGAATTAATTAGTTACCGCCTCTCAATATTATGTTTTTGCTATTTGTTTATTTTCAGAGAATAAATAAAGTTTAAAACGCTCTTTTATTCAAAAAAATAATTAATAATTAATAAAATATATTTGGAAATAATTTATAAAATAATCTTTCTTATCAAGACAAACAAAATTATAATTTTCATAATATTATTTATTTTTGAAGTTTGAATTTTTATTCTTCTATTTATAAATGTTAAATGTAAAATTAAAAAGTGTTTTATTCAAATGAATCTTAAAATATCTGAGCTTTTATGACACAGAAAAATATTTGGAAAAACTACTGACTAATACACAGTCATTTCAGAAATAAGGCGAATAATTTTAATTCCCCAGAAGAGTTCTCGTTAAACGAAGCCTGAATCCGCAAAAATGGCGGCTCGGAATTTAAACATTCCCGAGAATATAATTCATGTGTCACGTGGCAAAATAGGCTAGCAAATCGATGATAATTCTATGATCGCATGTTAACTGTCACCTGTTTTTAACGAATAAAATTCTTTACTGTCAAAGTGACAGAACGTTTCAATGAACGCGTCGCAATCAGAAAATAGTGCTGATAACCAGAAAATGTTTCAACCAACTGTCGATGGGGAGGTGCCAGCGAGGAAGAGATTCGAAATTTGATTTAGAAGAAAACCCCAAGAAATTACTGTAATTATTTACTGTCAAACTGACAGATCGTTTAAAATTTCTGACTTTTTAAAAATTCGTTATATTCTCTCACCAAATATAACACGTGTTATGATTAATCATCGGTGATACCACTCGTTAAAACCTATAGAAAATTGAACTGCTTCATCGGTTTTAACTCGGGCTATCACTGATGATAATCATAACACTTTTGTTATATTATCCCTGAAAATATCTTACAAGCATGCAGGTTTTAATACGACCCTGTAAGGTCACTATGCATACAAGAAACGCTGTAAAGTGTTGGGAAATCATTTACATTTGAAGTTGGATATAGTTAGGTTGGCTTAGTTGGTTTTGTACAAATTTTGATTTAACACGCCATTCAATAATAATTATATTTTCTGGCTTCATTGGACGAAAAAAAAGACTACTGAAATTTCATTATTTAAAGATGCATCCGTAAATTTACGTCTTGCTCGGTTGTTTTTGTTTTGTTTACGACACCAATTTCAGGCCAAACGTGTCTACTATACGCGTCGTGGCACACTTAAAATGTCACAATCCTTACATTTAATCAAAGTCACGTAAACATGAAGCGTATTTACTTGGTTTATGCCTGATTTCATCTTCCTTACGCAAAATTGTACATTTTTGTTTGAATTTCTCTGCCGACTCAAATCAAATGTTTATTGACACTCTCACACGTTGTAGAAATAAATCAACGTTTACTTAAGTGAATCTATAAATTATAATGTGTTCAATTTATACACATAAAAAAAATATAAAAAAGTACATTTCTTCTTTAATAATTAATACAGATATTTGTTTAATTTAATTCTGTGTTTATTCGTAGTTTTTAGGATTTAATTGTTGTTGCAGGTGTCGCGTGTGTACAGTGAAGTGCGGGTTGAACTGTTCGCGCAGTGCAATGGGGCTACTTGATTCGTGTCGGCGGACGTCCTTGTGTATGGTGGTGGCGTCGCTAGCGTCGCTGTTCCGTCGTCGTCCTGATCCTGCCTGTGGAGGGGAAGAGGTAGGTCATTCATCATGTTTTTATTACTCTTTGGTACATTTATGTGTTTGTGAGAGTAACTATCTGTTTGTAGTTTTGATTGATTCATGCCTGTTTAATTTCATTTCCAATAATCGAAGCAGACGTGTTTTCTTTTATGCGTATGTTTACACACATAGGCTGGCAAATACGCGAAACGCGATTGATTTCTGCCGTTTTGCGTTGGCTTAAGACGCATTTTTCTATTTGCTTGTTTAATTACGTATTCAAAAGTGTACAAAATTGTAAATTAAATTTATTAAAATTTTCTACACATTTTGTTTTAAATTAATCGAGTCAGAATTAGGTTCTTGATAGAATTTGTTGAGTAATAAAAAAAAAATTGAATGACTGCATAATGTTTACAAATTTAAAACAAAATTTCAACAATTGTTTTGGTTTCTTAAATTTGTAAACATTATACCGAGAGTTCTTTGATTATTTCATGTGTATTTTGGTTAGCATAAGATTTTACATCTTATTCTTTCTTTTTTCTTTGGCATTTAAATAAGGATTTATCATGTCTTCTTTAGAATACTTATTTTCTACAAAATCTTTCTATTTTGAGACCAGAAAACATGCCAAATCTGCAAATGGGGCTTTAACTTTCTTATGTTAGTAGCTGTGTTACCATAAGAGTTTATTGTTTATTTTAAGTTTTTAATAAAGAGGTTTTGCGTAAACATATCTTTTCTCTTAGCTTCATTTCATTCTAAATAAAACGTGCTTTTCGTTCCAACCCAACAAATTAAACTAGGTTGATTTTCAAATTAGTTTAGAAAGTTTTACTTTCATGTTATTCCCAATTTCAGGATATTTTTCAAAAATCTTTATCCGGGAATTTTCTTTAATAAATCTTATCGCTTTTATTGCTATTTATTTAAATTCATGAATTTGATATTAAAAATCAATGTTAAAAGTTTGATATCAGTTACGATTGATAAAAGCTTTCTTGGTTAAAATTCCAATTAATCATCGACCGTCTCGATAACGTTACATACTTTTTGTTTTTAGTTAGATCTTCTCAAAATTCAACTGTTTTACATGTAGACACAGGGATTTTATGAAATTTTATTTTTAATGACTTTTGGAATTTATTCCAAATTCAATTGGTCTTTGAAAACGCCGAGGAATTGGAGCCAATCTTTCTGTTTAATTTAAAACCTTGTTTCTGGTTCTTCAATACTTCACACATCTTAAATTTTGCCCATGTTATCTTTTCTGCAACATTAGTTCGTACCATTTTCTCACATATTCCAGTTTAACAGTAGTTTTGTCTTATACTCTTATTATAATTTTTTATCACGTCTTGTAGGCGTTTTCCTGCACATTCTTCGAATGCGTGTTAATCTATTTTTAAAATTAAAAAACATGTTTATACTTTGAATAAATTATCATCCGGGATTACTTTTTTTGAACAATTGAAGGCTCGCCAGAGGGAGACGTTACATCAATATGCTAATACTTTTATGTATTTTACAGAAAATTATAGTCTGGTCATATAAAATAAATTTATAAATCGTAACTTGTATTATACCAGGATTTCTTGGTTATAAAACTATTCAAATTACTTGCAAACGATACGATTCCATTAAAGTTGAAAAGATGTTTGCTATCAAACCGTTCCTTAAAAATTATTTTCACGTTTACAATTTGCAAATTTTTGTTAAATGTAAAAATAAAATGTTTCTTATCGACATTGTTTAGAAAATTTCTCGATGTTAATGTTTTTCGTGCACGTCGAGGCGTAATATTAAATGTCTCGCTCTGTGTCGATTTTAATCGGAGATGATACGGATTTAATTAAAATATTTAAATTTTCTTGCGTCTTTATTAGTGACCGTAGCCAAGATATGGTTATAAACGAAGGCCGTGAAACGTACGAGCTTGTAATTATCATGAATAAATTAAACAAAAAGGGCTTTAATCCGAATTAACACCGTTCGTTAATTTTAAAAATTTTAACGCTACACACAAGTTTATAAAATTAACCGTAGTTATTCGATTTTTAATTTGTAAATGTAAATGGGCGGGAATTCACGTGTATTTTTAAGAAGGTAAATGAACTTCTTAACTTCCATCTGAATTATTATCAACGTAAGCTTTCGAGGTGCTGAAATTTATGATCGACTTAACGGCCACGATTTATCGAGATATTTTGACTTTCCATTATCATTATAAATGCATTACCGAGGATTTTTTTACACGCTCGTCGAATTAAGAATCTTTGACCTATTTTCTTCGTATAAAATTCTTAAAGGTTTAACTTCACCACAAACAGGGTGACAAAAACAGTCACATCAATCACCATTACATTAATGGTTTTACAAAACCTAACTCTTAAAATTGATCAAAATATCCCTAAATATCTCCGCTTCTGTGCGTAAATGGTCGTGTCATATTTAAAATTATTTCGTCCTTGATTATGTAAAGAATTTATAATTGAAATTTTTTTTTAAATATAAAAATTGCTGTGTTCATAACCCTAATGCGTCGCTTCCACGTTCGACTTTAATTAGATGAATTGGACACGTAATTGCATACGTGCAGTTGCAGTAATGCGACAGACATGTAAGTGCATTTTGTATATTTAGTAATGACTAAGTTCAGTGGCGAGTTATATTTGAAAATGCGTCACGGGTGCGATGAAGAGAGCCAACCAACGTGTGGGGAAAAAATCTCCATTACATCCAGCGTTTACTTGGCAGATTGGTTAAAATTAGCGAATATGTATGCAGGCCAAGAAGTTTACTTTACTGAATTTTCCTCGGAGAGAAAAAAAGGTATCTTTATTACACAGACGTTACTCGATCGATATTTATGGTGCTTTTCTGAGTGCTTTACTTTCCATTACTGCGAAATTAAAGGACGACAAATTTTCATTGGAATGAGAAAATTATGTAAATTGTTGGAATGTTGAAAATTTAACAATATTGTAAATTGAAGTAATTACTCTTCTATCACATGATTTTTTTATGAAACGTTTATAATAAATTTTAATTTATCTTGAAATTAATTCTACCTGTATCTTATACAGGCTGTTCAAAGTTATCTCCGCACTATTGCTATTTTCGTTATTTTTGGAGCTTCAGAGTCGGTTAAATTAGCAAAGATGCAGTGATTTTTCCGCTGATTACAACGGTCCACATAAAAAAACAATTGCGCATCACATTTCAGAGCCAACTCAGATAATTAGATTTTTTAAATGGAACACCTGTATATTGTAGTGTGTAGTGTGTACTGTGTAGTTTTTTCTACTGATTACAATGGCATACTCAAAAAACAACTGCCAGTCGCATTTTCGAACTGCTTGCTTTGATACTCATTTACTTATTTTATATTAAAATTTGGCCTTTCATCTTACGGTTGTACTATTAGAAGAGTATTCTATGTAAAATTTAACTTTTTATCAATTAAAATATACAGGTGTCTCATAAATTTTTTTTTGTTAGTTCGAAAATGCGTCTCGCAACTGTTTTTTTTGAGTACGCCATTGTAATCAGTAGAAAAAACTACACATTTTTGATGTATTGACCAACACTGTAGCTTGTCTAATAACGAAGTTATCCCATGTGCGGTGACCTGTATTAATGTCGTCGTAGCTCTTTTGTTTTTCATTTCT
>JAFFZR010012801.1:0-12380 GCA_018397195.1 Lethrus apterus | reverse complement strand
ACTAAAATAAAATCAAATTCATTCTGTTTGATGTACTTATTGCTACAATTCTACATTCACGTCTATTTACCTCCACAATATACTTGTCTCTATTTATTGAATGCATCTTGTATTAGCAGATTATCATTTATTATTTAAACCAAAATGTGTAGGTTAGGAACCATTGACAGATTTAACAGTATAAATGTGTAAAAATTGAGCAAACAGTTCCATTTATACAATTGAATAAACTGAGCTAGTAGAGGGATGAGCGTCTCATCTCATATAACTGAGATGAGACAAACGATAAATGGAAAGCAGCAATAATGGGACATATTTCAGAATGACTCTGTATAGTAATAAATGCTACAAAATACACATTTGTTTAATTTTTTTTACAATTCAATTTAGTAAACATTTTATGTGTGATAATAAAAAGAAAATGGAGAATTTATATGCAAAGTAATTAAAATACGTATCACGTCTTTGAAATTAATCATGTAAATTGTGCAAAAATAAAAAAATATAAACAAACCTGTTATTTGCATAATTATTTCCTTAATAAAGATGAGTTATATTTTTTCTTTTCCAATAATTACATATTGACTGGTAAATAGTTAAGCCCATTTCCTATATTCTTCGAAAAACTAAATGATATGTAAATATCCTGAAAGGTCGGATTTTACCCGAGTTAGTCGTTTTTTTTTATATTTTCCTTCTTTTAACTTAAGTTACATATCAGTATTATTATATTATTAAATAAACTAAAACGTCGGAGAATGATTCAAGCTAAATGTTGTAATTTTTATGTCCAATTAAATGTAGACGCGCCGGGAGTTTCCAAACTGCGTTTCCTGGTTAATAACGTGCTAGTCATTTATATCGAAATCCGTTACATGTGTACGAATTAATTAAATTAATTAGCGTGAACTGTACAGAATAATTAAACAAATTGCAGATGTAAATTGCGGTAAAATTTTAATATAATATGGAGTTGTTCATGTACCTAATAATATTTTATTTAAACAGTAAAAAATATAAACGACAACAAATATTTATTTTTATGAATAATAAATTATATAGGTTTCGATTAGAGGTAAAATATTTCAAAAATCACAACTATACTATAAATATTTTTAATATTCTATACGCATGTAGCATACAGAAGAATGTGCATACAAATTTTATGTTAGCAGGTGTATCCATGTTCAATCTAAATTTGTTACTTTTTTTATTTAATTATATATTCAATTTTGTTGGTTGTTAGTTAGTATTCGTCTCGCTTCAATGGCGCCGCTATACGAATTCCATAGGCATCGGCCTAAATTACAATAAATAGGAAAAATAAACGACCTTTCTTATAACTACCTGCTTCATGTCTTACCATTCGGTGGATAACATTTACAACGGATGAACCGCATTGATTGCGAAGATTTACTTGTTACCTGGTTGTATGAAAACATTACAGTGTGTTTTTACGGATAAATGAATATGAATACAAATTTACTAGAAAATATCAAGAATTTAAAAAAATCTAATTTAATAGTTTCAAAGAAAAGTGTTAATGACTAATAGTTTCTGGAAAGAATGTGTGTGTATGACAGAGATATTTGATAAATATCCTTGAGTGGTCATTAACAACACTGGAAGACGAAATATTATTGTTATTATTATCAGATTGTTATTATTATGACAATTACTGTATAATTTTAAAATTACCCATAAATTACAATATTATATGATTTACAGTTATAATAATGTATTTATATATTCCTTACACACTTGAGATCGCATATAGGAAATTATAATGAGTTACTGTTCTAACGTTTAATAACCGTATCGTTTGTTGCGCTGAATATAAAACAAATGATTTGCAAACATCCACGATTAGTTAGATAAACCAAAATTTATTAAAAATTCGAAAGAAATACATACCTTATAATTAGTCAACCTTTCGGAAAATTTATTTTCATCATAATTGTGCAAATCATTTTACGACACGAAGAAGAAATCTTTGATGCTTTCCAAAAAAATATATTTTCTATGTGAATATATTTTCCAACGATGAACTCAACTTTTCAATAAAAAATGTGATTTCGAAAGTGATGAAATATGATTTTTTTATATTGAAGGAAATCATACACATAAATTGGTCTTAGATGCATATTTTTATCCAAGATTCTATAGAAGTAATTTGCGGTATTTCTCAGAAAAAAAAAGTGATTTGTTCCATACTTTTTAATAGAGATTCTGTATAAGAAATATTAAGTTACATTTTGTTATACGAGAAGTTTTTGAACCATATGTGAAATTAATTTATTTTTACAGATAATGAAGTTGACGGAGCATGCTTTTTACCACCGGAATACATTGGAGGTTATGTCATGCAGAAAACTGTAAGGGAAAATGTTGTAGAATATAATGCAATAAATATATCAGCTGTAGGAATACCTTTATGGGGCAACTGTCATAAGAAACACGGAAATAATTTCATTTTTATGAATCGGTAAATAATTAGAAAATATGTTTTCTATTTTTATGTACCGTAACACGTGGATTGTATTCTATTTTAATAATTGCTTAATAACTACTCATTACTTAATTGATGAATAAATTACATTGTTTCTTTCATGCGATTTGAACAAGAAACAAACACATTAAATATAAATATTTCCCATTTGATATTTTTCTTCCACATTATATATAGATATTATGAAGTGAATTTACAGCAATTATAGCGTGTTCCATAAACTTAAAAAGCTCATTTTATATGAAACATAAATTAACAAAAACGGCGTTTCAAAATATTTTAAATACGACCCTGTAAAGTAAGTGTAAGATAATTTTCACAACTTAAGCTAAAATCTAATAATAAAATAATAATAATAATAAACGGGTTCTTTAATTGCTTTAATAAAAAAGCTGTACGTATTTTTACTGTCAGTCCGTTCAAATATATAAAATTTTATTAAAGCAATAATTCGAAAACTGGAAAACGTCACTTAGGAATATATTTTTATTCAATGGGTTTTCTTTGTCACTTTTTTTAATATTTTTTTTTTTTAAAGAGAAATATTTGTATTGCAATTTTTAGTTTTGAAGAAGTACAATATTTTATTTATAAGGGAAAAAGAAATATTGATATAAATTTTATAATAATCAAGTCTCGTCGATTAGACAAAGTAAAAGTAACGTCTTCCGGCTGCAGGTAACGCCTAGATCAGGGGTGGGCAACCTTATTTATAACATGGCCCAGGCAATCCCGAATAATCCGGATAAATCCGGAAAACTCCGGTCAAAATACGGCCAAAATCCGGAAAACTCCGGACAAAATATGGGAAACTCCGTGCAAATCCGGGGAAACTCCGGGCAAAATCCGGGGCAACTCCGGCCAAAAGTCCGGGAATCGCCGATCAAAAACCTGGGAAATTCCGGGCAAATCCGCGGAAATTCCGGGCAAATTCGGGGAAATTCCGGGTAAATCCGGAGAAACTCCGGGCAATGCCCGGAAAATTCCGGGGAAAATCCGAGAAACTCCGTGCAAAATCCGGGAGTGTTGGCAACCGTATCAAAAGTAGTTCCCGTTATCAAAAAAGTAATACATCGTTAGTTACTTCTTGTGACCTATAATTTTTTAGTCTACAAATATGAAATAAATAAAAAAAAGTTTTAAAGTTAGTACTAAATTATGAACATGTTGCTATGTGCGTTTATATTCAATTCAAACTAGAAGAATTACAACGAAAAATATTTATTTATAATTTCTTCTAAAGATCTCGCGGGCCGGATAGAAACTTTTCGCGGGCCGTAGCTGGCCGGAGGTTGCCCACCGTTGGTCTAGATCTATATAATCTGTATTCTAGCTTTACATTGCCTTCGTATATGTTCCGATTACAGCTTTGTAAATCTGAACGGAACATCCTGTATATGTAGATCTGCCGTTTTTGGTTTCATATAGTCAGCTATTTCTTGTTAAATTTGTTGAAATTATTAAGCTTGTACTGCATATTTCCAATTGAAAAAATACCTTTTAATTTAATAATAATTTAATATTTATTTATTGGTATTTTAGGTACCTGGAAAGTAATTACTATCAATGTTTACATTTAAGACTTAGATCAAAAAATGTATTACAAGTACTGACGTCTAGTCCAGAAACGATATCAAGCGGTTTTAAACACGAAGAATCAGCCAAAGCAACATGCCCGACGGAAGAAACGTTAAGGACGAGACCTACAAGTGAAATTACCTTATACAGTTCGTATATTTGTTATGTGTAATTTTTTATTAAAAATATAAATTTTAGAAATAAAAGACGTAGCCGGCGATCAAATTAGTAAAGAATACTGCCCAACAGATGAACAATATACCGTAATTTATAATACAACAAACGCAAAGATAACAGAATGTATGAAACAAGGTTCTATTATAAATACCTGTTCGTCTGGTTCATCTTTAAAATTAATTTTCACGAAATGTCCTAGTACCTATGGTGAACAAAATAAAATTATCGTGCTTGCCGTGACTAATAATATTTAATTTAGGGTTTCGATTTGAATGTTTGGGTCATTGGGATGGACCAAATGGAGAAAAATATTTAGCATTAAAAGATAGTCGAGATAAACCAATGTATAGATGTGCGGTGAGTACACAATAGTTTATTATATTAACATAATTTATAATTACATAATTCTTTGTAGTTATACAGGAAGAATCCTTTAACTAACTTTATAAACATAGCTTTAAGTAGAGATTCTACATGTGATACTGATCTTCAAAGCTCTACAAGCGGTTATGAAACTCTGGTTATGAAACCTAACGATGTGTATCAATGGCCAGCGGAAGTTCAAACCTCGCAATGCAGGTAATCGCTAATACGGATGTTGAAGTATCAACTTTATAATCTGTTTCTTTCCTGTTCATGTAGATTTCCCGATTGGCTACAAGGTAAATGGGAACACGTTTTTGTCGAAAATAATACATTTACTTACAAAGACCACAGTGATTTTAAAACGTACATACTTAAATGTTTACATCAACAAAGTAAAGATAAATTTATCGTCTTTAGTAGAACACAATGGTAATAATTTTTTAATTTTTTAAAACTGTAAATTAATTAATTTTTTTAGCGATGAAAATAGATATAATTGTGTATGGATACAAAACAGAGGCAAAAATGTTTTCGAATTTCAATTAGGAAAAATTCCAAAAGATAATTTTTATGACCACACACTTTGTTCAGCGTCCAATTTTCCAAATGAAAAATGGATAACGCAAGGACGTAAGTAATAAAAATATTTTCATTATACATATGCTTAAATTCCACGTAAATTGTGCTGTTGAAAATCCTTTTCTTTAAACCTTTTAAAATCTCTGTAATGATACTTGAAATCTTTCAAAAATCCCTTTAATATGGAGAAAATTCCAGCGAGAGCATATAAAATCCAAACTGATCTGTTACTATAAAATTTTGAATTTTAGGGTTGCATCCCATATCTGAATTGACGTGTCCAATATCAGGGGTATATACAGGTGTTATTCCAGAAACAAATAATATTTGTAGTAAATTATCTTCAGTATGTACGGCGCCGGAATTAATGTATTATAAAGTTTTTGACTGTGATACTGACCAAGTATTTGAAGAACGTGAGTACAAATGTTTAGAACATTGGTCTGAAGGAAAATTATTATACACATACACTCAACGACATGACAATGTTGCTGTTGGTACGTATGAATGTTTCGTGGGATCTATAGTGTCAGATAAAGAAGACTATATTATAATAAAAGAAGCTGGCGAACACTGTCAAAGAATAACTGACGCTTTGGAATCTGGTATGAGACTTATCCAAGTTAAAGATAGCATTTTATCTTGTTCAAGTTCGGATACGACATTAACAACAGTAACGAATATAAACGACTTGCCAGCTTTAACAAGTATATATCCAACAAATAATTGGAATACTAATAAACCTAGTAAGTAATATTTTAAACTAATTTGTGTGTATATTACGTGTGTATTTTTCAGGTACATCGAATAATAATCGTGATTCAATTAGTCTTAGTAGAGGAAGGAGCAACAGTCCTAGAAACTTGATTTCCTTATTTTTCATTATTGTGATAAACAATTTGTAAATTTAAACTTTTATTGGTTCTATTAATGCAATATAGTTTTTAAGTTTAAGGATCTGTTCTCAAAATTGGATATTACCCAAGTTCTTGCCCAACCCAATAAATGAATAAGTTTTGTCCAAAATATTTGAGAAATGATTCTCTAATCAATATATACTTAAAACCGTTATCGATATATTTAGTATACAATTATTTATTAATCTATATGTCAGTGATTATTTTTGTTGTGATGTTTATATAATGTTTAGGTTAATAAAAAAAATATGTTTTATGTGGTTCTCTTTCATTAATCCTATTTTTTCTCCCTTGCTTCCCTCTCGCCACTTATCCCAAGCTTGAAGAACTTATCTGGACTGAAAGTGAGGGTATAATGATAAAACAAACATGCTTTAGATTTGCTTTGACTGATTAGATTATGAATTTTGTGTCTAAAAATCAAACATGAGATTTCTGGCGTTTTTTGGACTACAAAACATATATGTATATTTGGTTGCCTGTCGCTGGCAATGCTATCGATAATTAATAATTTCATTTATAATTCTATTGCCACTTAAAAATAGCTAGTTTTTTTTTTTTTTTAATAAAACAACATATATTTATTTTATTTTTTATAAGTACTAAATTCATATAAAAACAACAAAATAACTAATTTTGACTTACAGTAATAGGAATCAAGGAACTGTATTTCAAAATTCTATCAAGTAAACCTATGTTATACAATATCATTTGCCATTGCCATATTGTCAAAGCCACTTTGAAAGCTTGGTCCTTCAACAGATTCATTTTTATTTTCCTTTGTTTGTCCTCTAAGCTTTTTGTATATGTATCTTCTTAACCAATACACACAACAAGAAAAACAATGTAATGCCATTATAAGAAATAAAACTCCTATGCAGATTCCTACTGTAAGACCCGGTTTACTCCAATCCAAAACAGGATAGATATAAGGTTCATCAGTCCTAAAAATTATTAATTTAAGAAATGCAATTATTAATCAATGAAAAGTAAAAATTATTCAGTATATTCACACAAATACAATATCGTTTTGTAATAAAAAAACATTTATTACGACACAAAAATACATTAAATTATACAGTCCGTTCTACAAAACGGGCCCGAGACTATAGCGACTTCAATTGTGATATAATCTTGGCGAAAAAAATTCAAACACCTTCATTTATTTGTTATGACGTCATCGCCATTTTTTTTAAATGGCAACCTATATTAATTAATTAATCCAACTAATCCATGATACGGCAAAATTTTACTAAGAAAAGTCGTTCATAATAAGAAATTGTGGCCCTATACAAAATTTCAGATCTACCTACTTTGATCAAACGGTCTTGTTTTGTTTAATCACGGTTTGATCAAAGTAGGTAGATCTTTCTGAAATTAAGTATAGGGCCACAATTTCTTATTATGAACGACTTTTCTTAGTAAAAGTTTGCCGTATCATGGATTAGTTGGATTAATTTGTTCATTTCATTCGTCATTCTATTAAAATTGTAAGGCCGTTTTCCTTGTTTTTTTTTCTTATGCAACCTATTTAAAATTGTATACCGTTGAAAACAGAATTAAAAATCATAACGAAATAACAAATAAAAAATATAGGTTGCCATTTAAAAAAAATGAAGAATTTTTTTCGCCAAGTTGTAGCTAAGACTGTCCCATTTAATAATATACGGTTAAAAACGAATAGACATAGAGAAATATTATCTTATACAAACTTATATTAGAATTACCCAGGGAATTCAAAAGTGTAATGATATATAGGGTGTTCCGTTTAAAATTTTGATGTTGTTCGTGGTTGCGCACAAACGAAACACTCCGTATAACTGAAAATAATTATAGGTGGTGGAGACCATAAATTCAAAAAACTTTTGTCTTAAAATATTTGTTGTATTTTGCATAACAACGGAGATATCGAAGAATATCGCACTAATGTTACACCTGTATATAGAGTCATTCTGAAATATGTCCCAATATTTTATCAGGTGATACTTGACTATAGCCTAAGTCTAAATCTGCAAAAATTGCGGTCCTGCGAAAGGTGTGGCAGAAAACAATATTTTAGTTTTGACTTCGGTTCTGACTACTGCAACCAACTCAATAGAAATGTACTTTAAGATATCTTTCATAAAATTTTGATTTTACAATCTATATCACCCATATGACATCATATGACAAATCATAAATCTAAAAATTCATATGACTTCTACTAGCAATTCTGTCATAATTAATATATATTCAGACAATTAGTTTGTAACTATTATTTTTTTGCAGATTTAGGTTTAAGGTAAGGTCAGCTATCACATGATAAAATACTGTGACACATTTCACAATAATCTATTCTTATCAACCAAGAATTTGATACTAATAATCTGTATATGACGATATTTTTGTTGTAGTTTCGGTGCCCAAATAGAACTTGGATAAAATGGAAGATAAAAAAGTACCACATGTTCAATAATACTTTAGGTAGCCTACACTTCAACCCAATCCTATTCTTTTGAGAGGAAAATTTTTGAACACGAATAATTTTATATATAAATAAATGTTTGTATTTGTGAAAAATCGTTTTAATTCTCATTTGTTTCCAATGAGCAACAAAAAAAAAAAAGAAAAATGAAAACAAACCGAAATAAGTAGGTTCATAATATGCAGTTAAATATGTGTGACAACAATTATGATTTATGACACAAATATTGATTATTGCCAAATTTTTGACGGCAAGAATACGGTAAAGTCAATCTTTAATAGGCCACAGCATAAGCTGATCGAAAAAGTTAGCAACAGAGAATACAAAGTTCAGAAAGAGATATCTAATAATGTTTATATAATTGTGATTTCTCTTCAATTGCGGTCAATACGGACAGGATAGACTAGCATGGGGTGTAGTGGCACTTGCTTGGATTATTTTTTCTTGTACCATCGGCTACGTAGGTAAAAAGCATTAAACTGTATGCAGTTTTGGTGTCCAAACCACAAGTAGACAATATGAATGATAAAAAATTACCAGAGATTTAACCCTTTGTTCCATACGAGAATTGGGAATTAATAGGGTTTTTTACGATGTAACTGAAATATTTGCGAGCGGGATACAAACTTTCTATAAATTGTAATCCGCAAATTTATATTAGATATGTATTTACAATTATCATTTAGAAATCAATTTAATTCTAACAGTATTTTTGTAAGCCAGTAACATTAATTTACAGAAAAATGTTTGTGGAAAGCTAGCGTTTTGTATGATTTTTAGTAGTTTGTTAAGTTGCCATAGTATTGGCATTAAGCTTGACATTAAGAAATAATTATTATATTTTTATGTAGTAATAAATTTTGTTATAAGATGTGAAGTTTTTATTTGTTTGGTAGTTCAAGAAAAACACACGTAAATATTTTCCAATCTCAAACAATATTATTAATCAAAATTACTTTATTATTATTTTTTATATTATTATAATTATTATTTATTCAGTACTGCGGCTGCATACAACTACTAACCGCTAAAATTTGAACTCTTTAAGACTCTGTATTTGATCTGTGTGAACGGATGTGAATGTGATCCCTGGTTTCATTGTGAAACTAATATCGCACAAATATTACACTCGAAAATTGAAAATGTCAAATGATATGAAGTAAAATAATACAGGAGTAATAAAAATTCATGCCAGGAATAATAAAAAAAATTTACCAAAATATGTTGTATCGAAGCAAACAACTATTTGTATTTGCAAATATATACAGTGCGTACCAAATGTATGGAACCGGCATTGTTATTTCAAAACTATTCAAGCTAAATCGATAAAATTTAATATGCTTGCTGTTTACAAAGCCTTCTATTATTTCCACCTATCATTGTGAAATTAAAAAACTTTTTTAATCACCCTAGTTTTGTTATTTTTTTAACTGACAAGGTCTGGAGCTGCACATCCAACTTGATTTTTTTTTAATAGGAAGAAGGTCAAATCACATACCGTTTGAAAGGTATTTTCAAGTAGAATTTAGCGACATGCCGCTTGCCATAGTTATCTCTAAAGATAATTTCGCTCTTATAAAGTAAAAATTTGGAGTAGGTATTAACTGGATAATTGAAGATCCAGTTAGTACTGAAAACAATGGTTAGTTTATGTTGTTTAGCGAACGTTAAGAGCTTAAATCTGTGCTCGAAGTGCTAAATTATGAAGCATTTTACAGAAACAGAACGTATAGAAATCTTGATGATGATAGGATACGGTGATAGAAGACGCAGTCATATAGAAGTATTTGTTTAATGCGACGTATCCTGACCGCAACCCAATCGCCAAATCGACGGTTACTAAAACATTGAAGCGTTTTACGGAAACAGGTACTGTAAAAATTCTGGCCGTCCAAAAACAGCAACAAACGATGAAAATTCTGTAAATGTTATGTTGGATGTTATTAATACGCCAAGGACTTCGGTACAGCCAGCAGCAGCAAATCATTATAGGTATATTCAAGTTTTCCGTCTGCAGAGTCTTGAAGCGTCAAAGATTTCATCCTTATAAAGTACACTTGGTGCAAGAATTAAATAAAGACGGCTTCGACAGAAGATTAGAATTCTGTGAAGAAATTATTCATCGAATAAATGCTGATCCAAATTTCATCCATAATATCGTGTTTTCTGATGAAACTACTTTTTTGCTAAATGGCAAAGTACATAAGCAAAACTGCAGATACTGGGCAGACAGTAACCCTCATTGATTGGACGAAGCTCACACGCAGTTTCCAGAAAAAGTTAATGTTTGGGCAGGTACATAACAATAAATTTAACTGAATAGTCTTATGTTTTAATTTTGCCCCTAAATAATTTCATTTTATCTGTTGGCCCATAATAACTTTCCTAACATACTAAAATGCTTTCATCTTTCACAGGTATTGTTGAACAGAACATTATAGGCCCCCTTTTATTGAAGGGAACGGCTAGATATCTGCAACTACTGCACGAAAATATCATCCCTCACCTAACAACGTTATACCCCGATGAAACGATCCTAACGTAATTAGCAACACGCTATGGTTTCAAAAAGATGGAGCCCCTCCGCATTATAGCCACGAAGTTCGTGCTTTGAACAACGTTTTTCCGGAAAGGTGGATTGGACGTCGAGGACGTATTGAGTGGCCACCGCGATCACCTGACTTAACCCCACTAGATTTTTTTTGTGGGGTTACCTGAAGAGTCGTATTTACCTCGATAAACCAAATAACTTGAATGAACTAGTGCAACGAATTCGAGAAGAAACAGCAAATATTCCTCGCGGGTTCATTTTGAATTCAGTTGAAGGATTTTCTAATTGAATTTATTACTGCTAAGAGGCGAATGGGGAACAGTTTGAGCATCGCTTATAAATGATTCTTGTATTAGATGAACTTCATAAACTTAAAACACGGTTTCAACAATCTGATGTTACATTAAACACTATAAAACAATTCATTGTTCCCCATGCTAACTGGATCTTCAGTTATCTAGTTAATACCTACTCCCAATCTTTAATTTACAATAGCGAAGTTATCTTTAGACATAACTATGGCAATGGCAAGAACATGTCGCTGAATTCTACTTGAAAATACCTTTCAAACTTGCTGTTTAAAAAAAAATCAAGTGGCTGTGCAGCTCCCGATCTTAGTCAGTTACAAAACTGTGGAAATAATAGAAGGCTTTGTAAACAGCAAGCATATTAAATTTTATCGATTTAGCTTGAATAATTTTGAAATAATAAGGCCGGATTCATATATTTGGTACGTACTGTATGTATAAGACATGTATGTATTACACATGTGACAAAAAATTCAAATTTCAATTTCATGCTATTTATTTCGCTATGCGCGTATTTAGTGATTTAGTAATGGTAAAATTTCTCAAACACGTGTCTTTGTTTTGTGGTGATTAAGGCTTTTCTTATCAGCAGCTACTTCACGGCGCGATTTAAAAATATATTGAATAATACACATTTGTTTTCTATTGAATTTAGATTAAACTTTATATTTAATTAAAAATAGATTTTTCTTTAAAATGCTGTATATTTAAAGTAGTCTAATTCAAGATGCAAAAGAACTGTAAGTAATTTATATTTGGTGGCGTAGATACTTGGGGGAATGGTTGTTAATTTTGAACAATTTCCAGAATAAAATAAATAAACAATAAATGTACGGTTAAAGAAGACCAGGAAGAAGACAAACATTTTATGGTTTTTCATAAATTCGATTAAAATAAAATTTGGTGGCTGAAAGACTACGGTCGATGATAG
>JAFFZR010012800.1:0-12782 GCA_018397195.1 Lethrus apterus | reverse complement strand
CTGATATTTTAAGAAAGGGTAGTACTTAAAATGAGTTTTTAATGGCCTATTAGGCCTATTAGGCCTATTATGTTTATAAAATTTGACCATTGCAACTTTTCCTTATTGTGAGTTTGTTTTTCATCCTTTCGACTTTGTAAAGGCATCATATCGGTGGAATTTTTTAAATCAGAAAAAGGCGAAGCGAAATTAGTGGACATTGGTTTTATAAAGATAAGCAAAGTCACGCGAAAATTCATTGGAAGTGTCAAAATTACCGGAAACCAAATGTGCAGCACGAGTTACTACGATAGAAGTCACAATCGTTAAAATATGGAAGGAGCACAATCATTGTATAGACGCAGCCGGAATTGAAGCAGCACACTTCTTGATAATATTTGAACTTGTGCAGAAACAACAAATAATACGCCTCATAGTATTATTTCAAATATTTCAAAAACCTGTAGCCAAGCAGCGGCTTCCAAGCGTAGATACAATGAAACGAACGAACCGAAATATAAGAAATCGAAATTTTGATGGATCAGCTCTCCCAACGCATCGAAAAGACATACTGTTTACTGAAGAATATAAAACAACATGCAAAGGAGAATTGTTTCTACAATTTGATTCTGGATGCGAAGATAATCGTTTGTTAAAGTTCAGTACGAAAAAAATGTGCACTTATTAGCGCGAAGTGAACACTGGTATGCCGATGGGACTTTCAAAACTGTTCCCTTACTTTTTTATGAGTTGTATACGATACGTGGATTCAAGGACAAAATATCGCATCCATTAGTTTATGCACTGCTGCCTAACAAGTGTGAGGAAACATATATATCTCTACTTAGTCCAGTCATTCTGTCTAAAAATAAGTCGAAATCTACATGCAATAACGTAAGTTGGATGATGATTTGTTAGAGGGGTGTATTCTGAGCATAATGCCGGATTTGTGGGGTTCCCCGAGTGTCAGTGGCGCCGCTATCGCGAATAACGTGTTTAATTCGGTATCTCGAGGACGAATTATTTTACACAAAAAACTATAGAGACCTTTTCTCTTATAGATTGAATTTTCTTTTTTGTTCGAAACTTTTTTTCTAGCATCAACACTTGTCGAGTTATTTCGTTAGAAATGATCAAACTTCCGTATTTTGGTCCGTTTTTACCTTTACCTCCATAACCGTTCACTTTTATCGAACTTTATTTATTACCAAACTGAGAGACCTTAATTATCTACATCTTTTGTTTAAAACTTTTTTCTCTACTAATAATTATTTTGTTAGTTATTGCCAGGGCCGCGCCGCCTATGAGTGTGAAGTGTGAGTGTGATATTGTTGATTATTTAAGAGGTATAGCGCATAATATTTCTTATTAATAGCGCACATACTGTGCTGTAAACATTAATGTTAGTTTTTTATTAAACTAATAAGTTACTTGATAACTGTTGTGTAATATTGTGTAGTAATATCTGTATAATTTTTTTGTAATTTGTATCTAATAAAATGTATAATCTACCTCTTACATTTTTTTTTTATTACATCATTAAGAGAATTAATTGCCTGGCGATAAATATGCTAGCGATCAATTGTATGGTACAAATTGCTTATGGGATCAATTGTTGTCGCGGTAAGCTGCTAGCGATCAATTGCCGGCGGTAAATTGCATGCGCGCGGCGGTGAATTGCTGGCGGTAAATTTTCCTAGACTCGTTAATTATGTCAACAGCGGAACCTGACTCAGGAGGGTACTTGACACACAAGGAGAAATTCCTACCTAGGCGCGATTCGAACCCTCGACTCACACACTGAGAGTCCGGCCTTCTTACCACTACCGCAGTTTACCGCTGTTTAACGAAGTAAGCTAAATAAATTACAACTACTTAGTTATAATATAAACTACACATACATAAATTCGTAAGACTTCACTTTTATGTATACATATTTTACTAGTCAAATTAATATAATAAGAACATGAACAAATAAACAAATATAAATAATGAACATAACGCAAAACTATAAAGAAAAAATTTCTTCCAAACAAGAACGATCTGGCAAGAATGCTCGCACCATTTCCTCTTTGTATTACTAGGGAGATTTTCTGTTCTATGTTTTCGCTCTCATGTCTCCCGTTTCTAGTGATAATTTCTATCGATAAAGGATTTTGTTTCGTCGCACCGTGGAGCCAACGTTTCTACTGCTAATGCCTTAAAAATGAAGCCAGAGGACATAAAGAAGCTATATTTATCATGTTTTTTCCTGCAAGCTGTTTTTGCTGCTGAACGAGCCTCTATTGTAGTATGAGGAAGATAATAGGTTGTGGCAAGAATATCTACGAACGTTACATCCCAAATTCAACGATTGCCTTTTGACGAGGGAATAAGTGTAGCACCATTAGGTCTTTTACCATCGTCACGCGACAAACCAATGGATTCAAGAGTTGAATGAAAGTTGGCTGATCCCAAAGCTCGATGATTTATGTTATTGGGATCAGTGTGTCTTACGAATCTTCCCTTGCTCTTATGACAACTAACGCCATGCGTGCACTTTTCGTTAACAAATGAACCGCAACTGCAGAAATGACTCTGGAAAAGGTCACAACCGAGTCTGAGGCCAACGCAAACTTAGAAAATTTGTTTGTTCAAAAAGAAGCCAATATTTTTTGATGGTATTGCTTGTAACCACGCTACGGACTTAGGAGATTGTAATTCTTTAAAACGGGCCAAATCTGTGTGTGTCTGTGTCATAATGAAACTCAGTTTCGATTATTCTTTTTAGATTAATAATGTCCCAATACTTTTGTTGATAATAGATAATTTTGGGAACAGAAGAAAAGTTCACATTTGGAAGTATTTATGTCTAGATCAATTTCGGCTGCTGAGTCAATGAGTTGTTGAAAATCTTTTAAGACAATTTCTGGTTGGTCTGCTAAGGTTGCATCGTCCAGATACCAGACGTTTAATTCCGATTCTAATTTGTTGACAATTGGTTGGATTGTTGTGCTAAAGGCCATTGGACCGCATGGGTCGCCTTGCTGGACACCGACTTCAGATGAAATAGTTTTTTCCCCAAAAAATAATAGGGAAGGACGACTATGGCATTGATTTAATAAGGGATTAATAAGAGGGAAATTGTTTTTAATTTCGAATAACATTCTGTCTCTTTCGATGGAATTGAATGCGTTAGCAAAGTCAATTTTCCGTAAGGTTAACATATGTTCGAATTGCGTGGATGACATTCTCACAACATTTTTGGTCCCTACGTCAAGTTGATAAGGAGAAAAGTAATTTTGGAATTCATTACTCTGACTGAAACAAGTTGCTTTTGCTTTGCTGGAAGCCTCCGGAAGACATATCCTACTGCTATAGGTCTGATTCCACCGTCTTTTTTGGAAAGGGCGCAGAGAGAAGCACCATAGAAATTGGAAAGCACGTTATTGTTGATTTTTCCCGCAAGAATAAAATTACAAAGACGGGTTATTGCTGTCAGTAAGCGCTTATCTGCATCACCTGCAGAGAAAGAAGTCATATCTCTTAAAAACTGAAGTATCATACCATCTATTCCTGGAGCCGAACCATGAGCAACAGACTTTATACATTTTAAAATATCAGATTCATTGATAAAGAGAACGGGATGATCGTCTGCCGGGGTATTTGGGAATAAGAGGGGCCTAATAGGAAATCTGTGCTTGTTTCGTAAAGCCTGAAAAGTTTCGTCGTCATAAGGTGCCATTCTGTCGTCGGAGCTTAAGATTTTGACCGCTCCTTTTATATCGAAATCGTTGGTTTCGTTTTGATTTTTGGGTCCATAACGTTAAACGACTTATATGCAAAAAGCAACAGATCTTCCACGCTGGTAAAGAATTAGAGTTCAAACATGTATTAATGTCGTTAATTTGTCTGCAGAAGAGAAGCGTGCACCTTTTGAAATTCTCCTCAAAGTATAAATACCTTTATGTGAAAACACTAAATTATCTTGTAGAGAAGTTGTTTGTGCAGATCTGTCTGATTTTGATTGCGAAGCTTGATTAAGATGAAATTTTTCAAGGTGGCGATTAAGTCGATTTTGATCTTTAAAAAGCCGTGAAGGTGAAAATGGGCATGGAATCTTTTGGTGATGTTATTCTGTAGATGATTCTGATTCAGTATTTAGTTTGTTGATGAAACTGTCATAGTCGTCATTATTTACGTGATTATGGAGATGTCGTGAAGTGGGGCTATTATTTAGGTGACGTTTTTCAATTGATGATTTTGATCTTGATCGATGTTTCACACTGTAGCTATGGTCGTGTTGATATGAAAACCTCTGACTGCTCTTCACCTTTGAAGATTCTGAATTAGTTAGTGCTTCCAAATTTTAGCTGAACTCATCTTCTTGACATGACATCTTTTGATGACATTTTCAGAAGATGTTTGTAAATTAGCTTTTAGTGACGTTTTGTGGTTCAGGGCGTATTTATCATCGCTGCTGTCTTCAAAATATATTTATAATGTGGTCTAAAATATTTCCCCAGAGAGGATGAAACACCAAGAGATCCCAGTGACGCTGAGGGGATATTGACATTTACAATAGGTGGTTACAAGATATTTGATCGAGTTTCTTCATATGAATTTTTAATCCTTTGCAATTTTTGAAGGTTCTATAGCAGAGCGCACATTTTGATACGTCTTTTTTTCCGAAAAAATTGCAATTTTCCGACTCAACTCTAGAATCTAGAGTGTGTGTTAACTTTTATATTAAAATTAAAGTCCAAATTAATTTAGGCACTGAACAAAAATTTAAATATTAGGAAAAAAATACATAAAAATATAAATAGACATAAGAAATTATTCTATGAATACTCCAGACCCAAACCACCTATGTGAATCATGAAAATAAAGAATAAAATGGAAATACAAAATTGTGAATTGTAATCAAAAATGAATCCATTGATTATACAGAATTTCATGAATTGTAAACTTTGTTAGGCATCAAGAACTGTTCTACACTTTTATGCAGTTGGATATTATTATAACTGATTACGTAAGTCTTACTAATATTACACTATCCATGAGTTGGGAAAATTCCAAGGATTCTACTTTTCGAAAAAATTTTTTAACCCAGTTACTGATATCAAACTAAGCTATACACAGTGAAAATTTTGTATGAACTATAATTTAACAAAATTCATAAGGTAAGAAAACAAAACTATACAGGGTCCTGCATATTAGCTCCGTTCTTCCATTTCTCATTTCCTGTTACAATTAGAAATTTCTAGCAAAGGCAGCGTGTAACTAGAGATAAATAAGCATTTCAGGAAATTATTTTTTAATATACAGAGTGTCCCGAAAAAGATCTGTGTGGTCGCATGCCATTTTTTTAAATGGGACACCTAGTATCTGTTTGCATAGTTCGAAGTGTTTTGGGGGTATCCATTGATATCTAACTTTTTTTTGAATTTGATTCATGCATTCCGCCGCAATTAGCGATTACTTCAAAAAACTTAATTTTACTTACTAACATTAAAGAAACCGTTGCGGCTACAAATGTTGCTTCAGACAAAGTTTTGTGTCATTGCAATATACAGGGTGTTTAAAATTCGTTACGACATTAGGAGACATTCGTCTTAATTTTTCTCATTTTTTTTAAATGGCACACCCTGTATATTTCTACATGACTATTTGTAGAATTCAATTCTGAAGATTTTTCATACAAGGACCATATGGCTGTCTTTAGCCGTTTACTAAAAAACAGGAAAAATGGTTAAATACACAAATAATACACTTTACACATCATGTCTGTCTGAAAAGAAGGTAGAAATATCATGCTGCTATAGTTTTTACAAAATAATAAAACGTGAATGATGTATTGCTTTAAAAAAATACTCAAATGTGTGAGGTGGTCCTTATTTCTTTGACGGCCATTTAAATGTGAAGCGTACCTACATTTTATGAGAAATTTTTTACAACAGTTGCCACTTGCCAGAGAGAGAATATGGTTTCAACTTTCAACATGATGGTGCACCCGCTCATCATACGCAAGCAGTGAGGGAACATTTAAATTTAGTATTTCCAAATAAGTGGTAAGGGCATTGTTTATCGGGAACTACCAACTACTGTAGTAAATATGCATGAACGTATTCGAAATGCGTTTTAAATTATTACAGCCGATATACTAAGAAGAGTGAAAAATTCTTTTAAAAATCGTGTTCGTGTTTGTTTAAATAGAAATGGAAGACATTTTGAAAACTATTTGTAAAATTAAATATGTGTTTATTCATACTTATTTATTTTATTAATAATTTAAATGTTACAAATAAGAATGTTGGCGATATTTTAATAAACGGCTAAAGATAGCCATATGATCGTTGTATGAAAAATCTTCAGAATTGAATTCTACAAATATTCACGTAAAAATATACAGGCTGGTCCATTTGAACAAAATGAGAAATATGAGTATGAATTTCTCGTAATGTCGTAATGAATTTTAAACACTCTGTATATTGCAATGACACAAAACTTTGTCTGAAACATCTGTCAACCCTTGCTAAAAGATATGCCAAATAATTACTCTTAAATTTAATATTTGTAGCCGCAGCGATTTCTTTAAAGGTAGTACGTAAAATTAAGTTTTTTAATGTAATCGCTAATTACGGCGGAATGCATGAATCAAATTCAATAAAAAGTTAGATTTCAATAGATACCCCCAAAACACTTCGAACTATGCAAACAGATACTAAGTGTCCCATTTAAAAAAATGGCACGCGATCACACAGATCTTTTTCGGGACACCTGTATATTCAAAAATAATTTCCTGAAATGCTCATTTATCTCTAGTTAAACGCTGCCTTTGGTAGAAATCCCTAAGTCTAACAGGAAATGAGAAATGGAACAACGGAGCTAATATGCAGGACCCTGTATACGTACCAAAAAATAAAAAGAAAAGAAGTGATTCTTGAACATAAACGTAACTTAAATACACCTGACTGTTTCCTGAGTAATGACCTATAATAATGACTATTTCTTTCAAATTGTAATGTATTTGTAAATTGATTAGAATTTCTGACAAAATCGGCCAACAAACCCTTGCATAATCCAACGTAATACAATAACCATCTGTGCAGCTGTGGCAATAGGGTGCGAGATATGACATGTAATATATCTGAATACTCATAAAATGATGTGTCGTCGATAAACGATTGTATAGGACCATTTGTACCGTTATTGGCTAACATTTTGCTACAGCTTCAAATTATATTTGTCATTATTGTGGCAATGATTCCTGTGGATATTAAACACAGTTTAAAATTAATTGAAAGCGATGCAAACGGCCATTAACAATAATAATAATAATAATAATACCTACATGTTTTTCTTTTCGTCATTCCCGTCGTATCCCTCCTCATGTTAACTTTTGGCTGGAGCTATCATTATGATAAAAAACAGGTACAAAATATTGTTGTTGTCAAAAATTCAATTCTAACTGCCAACTTTCTTATTTTAAATGGTTACTATTGGTTTTTCTTGTTATTTAACACTAAAAATGTTTATTGCCTTACGGCTAACTGAGGAACACATAAAGACAATGGTAGAAAAGTTATTGCTGCATATCTTGATACGTTTCAAATTAAAGTTGAACATATGCAGTATCGTTGAATTCGTCTCTCCGCTGTCTTTCTAAAAACGTCAAAATTTACAGGGAGTTCCATTTAAAATAAGAAAGTTTTTCTCATAACGGATAGATCCAGCCGTTCATGGAGGGGGGGGGATACTTTTGGAACCGCACCGTATAACCAGGGAGAAGTCGTTAATACATTTCTACAGTACTATTGGAACTGCAATAAATTTTATATTTTACTGTTTTGTTTATTACGTTTTCCTAAAATTACTTCTATTTGTTTGTGCTCGTTTGCTTTCTCATTCAGTTTCTGCAGTTCTTTAAACTGCTGTTTTTCTTCTTTCAATTCCAGCTTATTGCATCTTTTGTTAAAATTATTGTAGATGGTAGGAAGCTTTATAAATTTTAATAGATTTATTGGACAAATCAATAGAAGCCAGGTGTTATATGATAGCACAGTGATCAGCGATGGTACTAAATATAATTTTGCACCAATACGAGATAATTTTCATTAATAAAAGTTTCGTTGGTAGATTTTTCATTACAAATAATTTTTTTCTGGGTTTATTGTTTAAACCACGAGCCGTTTGTAAAAGTTGTTGGAATTGTAATTGGATTTTTAAATGAGCGGGCTAAATTGGTCCGCTAACTAAATACTAAATAATTTGTGATTTAAATGTATCGATGGCACATCGGCGTTACTACAATAATAATTTTTAACCAGCGATCGTATTTGTCGGGTCGTTGAGCTCTGGAGGAGGTGTGTGACGGATAACGGGCCACTTTCACTCTCACAGGTGGATGTACGCTCGACTTCGTATCGTACGCAACGTAACGTATAAAGGACACATTGGGATCGTCCGTTTGCCCCGAGCTTCAGGCCAAACGCACACACTACTGACCGCTATTCATTTTAATTACTACCGTTTCGTACTATTCAGCAGTTTCTTTTCGGTTGCGAATAAAGACGACAAATAATTAAATACAGTTTCAAGAAAATTTGTGTTTTGGTTATAAAAAAGTAATCTAAATGAATAAATCCTCTGGTATGTAATTAATAACATATATGTATACGAAGGTTTATAATTAGAGTGACCAAATATTGGGACGGTCATTTCGAATAACGTCATTTAAAAATATATAAATTTAGAGAAATTTTGTTTTTATTCAAAGCCACTTTTCATATTTGGCTTGTCATAGTTTTTTTGACAAATACCAAAACTTTTAATTTTCTTATGTCTTTACTTTATGTTCTGGAACGGATTATAAAGAACAGTACAATATCATAGTTTCCGCAAACAGATAGCTTCTAGATCCAATTCAATTTTAACACTATTTTTTAATTATTATTTTTTTTTTTAGGTAATTTTGTTTTGTGGATTCGAAAGTAAAGAAACGCCGATCTCAATCGGTCAAATTTCAACATCACTTTTTCGATTTGAACTTTGTAATTTTAACTCGACTACGGGTATGTTTACAACAGTATTTATTATAATGGTCACTTTTTTGAACTGTTGAGTTTTGTGGCTCCTACATTCAATAAAGTAAGAGTATCATATTTACAAGTTGATTCCATTCATCCGTGTAAGCCTTGTCGGGTCCATTGAACTAGTAAAGAAATGCTAGTAGCCCAAGTCACAATTATTGTTGCATAACACTAGTCGGGTCTTCTTCATATACACAAACATAAATTTCATTTATTTGAACAAAAACATACTCTATACTCCGGAAACATTTTGATGCAGTTTCAAGACTAAGGGCCGGTTGCAGAAAGGCGGTTTAAATTTTTAAGTCGAGCTTACGCGTTAAAACCAAGTTTGATAAACAAAAACTGTTGCACAAAACGCCAAATTATAAACCTAACTTAAATATAATCTTGCTTTACGTAAGTTCGATTTATATAAGATTTACTTCAAAATTCGGTTGCACAAAACTATAAGCCCAGCTTAAATGCCAAGTAAGCCGAGATTCATTTAAATCGCCTAAAATGACGGCTTAAATTGACATTTCATGTGAAACATATATCTTGTGTGCATATTTATTTCTTCTTATTTACGCGATTAACGTCGAAAAACCGAATATAAGTGTAGGTATACATATTTTGTATAAGTATGTAAGGCGTAAGTTATGTATATCGTTTTATATCGGGAATTATGCAGAGTTTTCAACCTCTTGATATTTTCGTTGAATCGTAATTTTTCATTATTTTAGAATGTCTGATTTATCATCACTCTCTGATTTGGACTCTGAGCCAGAAGTTGAACGTATTCCACGAAGAAAGGTTTTAAGAGACAGGCACAACCCATTTGAGGAATATGATGATTGCGATTTTAAAATGAGATTTCGATTTAGCAAAAACAGCGTTATGTTTATTCTAAATCAGTTTGGAAACTATATAGAACCTACAACTAACAGAAATAAATCTATATGTGCTAGAGACCAGCTGCTATTGACTTTGCGGTTTTATGCTACTGCCGGTTTCCAGATGTTAATTGGCGATACATTAAATGTAAACAAATCTACAGTGTGCAGGATAATTAAAAAAGTTACACATCATATTGCGGTTCTAAAGTCGGTATACATTAAAATGCCTACCACTGTTTGAAGAACGTAGCCAGGTTAAAGTAGGTTTCTTTAATGTGGCAGGATTTCCTGGTGTAATTGGAGTAATTGATTGCACGTATGTGAAAATCCAGTCACCAGGAGTCCCAATGCAGAACTATTTAGAAACAGAAAAGGTTATTTTTCTATTAATGTACAAGTGGTTTGTGATTCGGAGCTAAAGATATTAAACGTAATTGCCAGGTGGCCAGGATCGGTACATGATAGTACCATTTTTAATGATTCTGCACTGAACGCAGAATTTGAAAATGGAAATTATGTAGGCCACTATTTGTTGGGTGATAATGGGTATCCATGCAGAAATTATTTATTAACACCATTTCTTAATCCGCAAAATCAGAGCGAAGAAGCATACAATAGATCCCATATTGCTACACGCAACAAAGTTGAATGCTGCTTCGGTGTACTGAAGAGAAGATTTCCGTGTTTATCAACGGGAATGCGAATCTCTTCAAACAGTATTGCCTACTATTGTTGCATGCTGTACTTTACATAATATAGCAATACAACTGCTTGATGGTAATCCTGAGGCTGATGTAAATGTAGTAATACCTGAAGAGGCTTTGAATGTAATAGAAGTGCCGGCACATCTTATAAATATACATACTACAGCCGGGACAGCTTTAGTAAATACTACTTTTTCAAGATAATGTAATAAACAGAAAGCAACAAGATTTTTACAATAAGAATTTATTTAAAGTTATGCTATATTATTTTTATTTTTGTAATACTTCAGTTTTTCTTTTTTTATTTTCATTTCCTTTAAGGAATACAACTGAAACTTTGCCAATTCATATTTTTTTTAAATACATTTTTTTAAAATTATCTGTTTTTTTACACATTTCTTCTGTTGATTTCTTGCTTTGTTCACCGCTAAGTTTTTAGAGGGACCTGTCGTTGGTTCAGCATCTAACGTAGGAGAGGACATTTCTAACTTTTCATCAAGAAGATAAGTGTTATCCTCTGAAACAAAATTATTAGAACTTATTTTATCCAGAAATATGATTGTTCTATTTATTAATTAATTGTTCATTAATTTGTATTTTTGGTCTTTTAAAAACGTAAGACATTTTATATTAATTTACCATGATAAACTGCTCCGTCATCATACGCATTTTCCAGGGGTTTCAGTTGGTCACCCACAAGTGCTAAAATGTGTGCACCCGTTTGCGTTAGTCGTGGTACAAAAGTGTCCCCTCCTGTTTTGTATAATTCTTTCTGTAGTGAAACAAATATGCATAATTGTTATTACTTATAAAATTTTCATGAGATAAATGTCTACTGAAATATACCTTGTCCTCTAATTTATCTTTCCGTAGTTCTTTTATCTCTTTGCATATGTATTTATTTCGCTATAAAAGAAAAAAATTACAACTAAACATGTACATTTTATCGATTTATGAAATGCATCATACATTTTCTTCTGCGACGTCCTTCCTTGTTTTGTGCTTCAAATTTTTATACAAATTCCTCAGCTGTTTCGAATCCCTTCCACCGGATTCNCCTTTAAGGAATACAACTGAAACTTTGCCAATTCATATTTTTTTTAAATACATTTTTTTAAAATTATCTGTTTTTTTACACATTTCTTCTGTTGATTTCTTGCTTTGTTCACCGCTAAGTTTTTAGAGGGACCTGTCGTTGGTTCAGCATCTAACGTAGGAGAGGACATTTCTAACTTTTCATCAAGAAGATAAGTGTTATCCTCTGAAACAAAATTATTAGAACTTATTTTATCCAGAAATATGATTGTTCTATTTATTAATTAATTGTTCATTAATTTGTATTTTTGGTCTTTTAAAAACGTAAGACATTTTATATTAATTTACCATGATAAACTGCTCCGTCATCATACGCATTTTCCAGGGGTTTCAGTTGGTCACCCACAAGTGCTAAAATTTGTGCACCCGTTTGCGTTAGCCGTGGCACAAAATTGCCCCCTCCTGTTTTGTATAATTCTTTCTGTAGTGAAACAAATATGCATAATTGTAATTACTTATAAAATTTTCATGAGATAAATGTCTACTGAAATATACCTTATCCTCTAATTTATCTTTCCGTAGTTCTTTTATTTCTTTACATATGTATTTATTTCGCTATAAAAGAAAAACATTACAACTAAACATGTACATTTTCTTCTGCGACGTCCTTCCTTGTTTTGTGCTTCAAATTTTTATACAAATTCCTCAGTTGTTTCGAATCCCTTCCACCGGACTCCAGGGATGCACTAAATTCCACAGCAATTAGGTCCCAGACTTTCGTTTGGGTTGCATCTGTAGCTTTATTTTCCACGTCCCTTTTATATCTATGTAAGAATTATAGTAATAGAAATAAATAAATACAAAGAAATAAACTTAAGTGTTTGGTGCTTCAGTTGAATTTATTTAATATTAATTTAATTACTACTAAAATCTACTTACTTGCTTACAATTTCTAATAGTCGTTCTTTCTCCTGCTCGGTGAAATTTTTACTTTTTTGCCATTTTTCTGACATGTTATCGATACAAACTTATTATCCAGCGAAAATCAAATTTCAAATATGTCAAGTTGACAAAAACCAAATTAAGCAGAGCGTGCGCACATCACTGTAATT
>JAFFZR010012799.1:0-12458 GCA_018397195.1 Lethrus apterus | reverse complement strand
ACATCCATTAACATCGTGTTAGATTTTAACTACGTACAGTTTCAGACTTAATTTCTTGTTTAATAATTTACTGACAGAGCTAATTAGCTTTAAATTAAAAATAGCTTTCCTCACCTCATTAGCTCTTAATACTTTTTAATACACAGCTTTAAATTGCCTTCTACCAGACAATTTTTTTTCGCAAATTTTTAGCTTTAAAGCTTTCCAACGTATGTTTTAGGTTCAACTTTTAGCTTAGTTTTCTTAGTTTGGTAATTTCTTTTCCATTAATTTACTAAGAAAATTGGTCTGTAACACCCTGTATATCGTGACATCCATTAACATCGTGTTAGATTTTAACTACGTACAGTTTCAGACTTAATTTCTTGTTTAATAATTTACTGACAGAGCTAATTAGCTTTAAATTAAAAATAGCTTTCCTAACCTCATTAGCTCTTAATACTTTTTAATACACAGTTTTGAATTGCCTTCTACCAGACATTTTTTTCCGCAAATTTAGCTTTAGCTTTAAAGCTTTCCAACGTATGTTTTAGGTTCAACTTTTAGCTTAGTTTTCTTAGTTTGGTAATTTCTTTTCCATTAATTTACTAAGAAGAACAGCCTGTATATCGTGATATCCATTAACATCGTGTTTAACTATGTACAATTTCCTAGTTTGTTAATTTCTTTTTTAATAATTTACTGACAGAGCTAATTAGCTTTAAATAAAAAAGCTTTCGTAACCTCATTAGCTCTTAATACTTCTTAATACACTGCTTTGAAATGCCTTCTAGCAGACATTTTCCCCCACAAATTTAGCTTTAGCTTTAAAGCTTGCCAACGTGTGTTTTAGGTTCAACTTTTAGCTTAATTTTCTTAGTTTGGTAATTTCTTTTATATTAATTTACTAAAAGAGCTAATTAGCTATTATTTTAAAAACTTTTTAGTTTTCACGGCCACATTAGCTTTACACTGTTCTGCAATCTCGGCATGCACAGGCTCGATTTTTTTTACAATTTCAACCTTAGGTTTAAAGCTTTTCAAAGCATGTTTTAGATTTAACTTTTAGCTTAGTTTAGCCGAGTTTGGTAATTTCTTTCTCATTAACTTACTAAGAGAGCTAATGAGCTATTAGTTCAAAAACTTTTTGGCTTTCATAGTCTCTTTAGCTTTTAATACACCACTCTGCATACGTTAGCTTTAAAACTTTCCAACGTATGATTTAGGTTCAATTTTAGATTTTTGTTTTTTCTAGTTTGGTAATTTCTTTTTTCTAATTTACTGACTAGCTAATAGCTTTGATTTCAAATACAGTAGCTTTCATAATTTCATTAGCTCTTATTTTTTAATACACCTCTTGCAATGCCTTCTAGAAAAAAAACAATTTTTACAATTTTAACCTTAGCTTTAAAGTTTTTCAAAGTATGTTTTAGGTTGAACTTTTAGCTTATTTTATTAGTATGCTAATGAGCTATTAGTTCAAGAACTTTTTAGCTTTCATAATCCCATCAGCTTCCCGAGTTTGGTAATTTCTTTCCATTAATTTAGTAAGAGAACTAATGAGCTATTAGTTCAAAAACTTTTAAGCTTTCATGGTCTCATTAGCTTTTAATCCACCACGCTGTCCATTCTTAGCTTTAAAGCTTTCCAAAGTATGTTTTAGGTTCAACTTTTACCTTAGTTTTCCTAATTTGTTAACTTCTTTTTTCTAATTTACTAAGAGAGCTAATTAGCTCTAATTTAAAAACCTCTTAGCTCTCATGGTTTCATTACCTTTTAATACAGTGCTCTGCAATCTGTGTATGCTTCGAGGCCAGACTCAACAATTTTTACTATTTTTACTTTAGCTTTAAAGCTTTCCAAGGTATATTTTAGGTTCAACTGTTAGCTTAGTTTTCCTCATTTGTTAACGCCTTTTTACTAATTTACTAAAAGAACTAATTAGCTCTAATTTCAAAAAACTGCTTAGCTTTCATAGTTTCATTAGCCTTTAATACAGTACTCTGCAATCTGTGTATGCTTCGAAGACAGACTCAACAATTTTTACCATTTTTACTTTAGCTTTAAAGCTTTCCAACGTATATTTTAGGTTCAACTTTTAGCTTAGTTTTCCTAATTTGTTATCTTCTTTTTGACTAATTTACGAAGAAAGCTAATTAGATCTAATTTCAGAAACTGTTTAGCTTTCATAGTTTCATTAACTTTTAATACACTGCTCTGTAATCTGCGTATGCTTCGAAACCAGACCAGACATTTTTACTTTAGCTTTAAAGCTTTCCAACGTTGCCAAATTTTGGGTCCAGCTTTTAGATTTTCGTTTTTACTAGTTTGGTATTTTTTGCCAATTTAATAACGGAGCTAATTTTTCACGATTCAAAAACTTTTTTGCTCTCAAGTGATACATTAGCTTTTAATAATTTTTCATACACTGCATCGCATGCCTTCGAGACTCGACAATTTTTACAATTTACAATTTTTACAAAACTTTAGCTTTAATCCAACTTAAGTTTTAGGTTCAATTTTTTGCTTTCAAATTCAAAAAGCTCAGTCAGTTTGTTAGCTTCATATAGGTAGACTTAGAGGTATCTTGATAACAACTTTTAGCTTTCTTATAACTTACAGTCTTAATTTTAAAACTTAATTTCATTTGCAGTTTCACATATCAAAGAAATGTAGCTTTCAAGGAGGTTTCTTTCAAAACTCGTTAGCTTTCTTAAGTACAAACGACGTTATGCAAACCTCCTACTTATAGCACCTTTAATGAAGCAAACTAGTTAATTTAAAGCTCGAAGTTAGAACCACAATTTATAAGCTTTTGAAATGCGTCAAAGTTCAAATATGTTTTAGGATTTCCGATCTTAAACAGTCGAAAATTTGGGAAACTTCTGGCTTCAGCTCTTTGTACAAACTAATTAAGAAGTTGGTAGTTTGCAGCATTTACGTTTTTTACTTACTGGACATTTTAGTTACTACTGACCGCAAGACTGTCAAAAATTTTAAGTTTCAAATTAATTTAAAGCTTTATAGCTTCGAAAATTGATTCCTTGCTAATTTACACAAGGTTAGCTTTTTAGCTAAATAAAAGCTAATTAGCATAGAAATAGATTTCGACAATTTATTGCCAACTTAATTGTCCTTTAACAATTAAAATTTCTGAGTTACTGCGACTTTGATTTAGGTGTTGAGCTTTTGTGTGCTTGACAACAATAAACAATAAACGACTATTTATTTGTTTAATTTTTCAATTACACAATTAAATTCACGTTGAAATCTGTAGATTATCGTTTATTGCATTTCATGATAACGTTTTTATCAGCATGTCGACAAACGAATCAACAATTAATTACTAATAAAAAAAATGATTTAAACACAACGATCTGACATCCGTCGTAGACCAACAGCCAAGGAAAAGAAACACCACAAACCTCATCTAATCGAAGCAGTTCCTCGGCCGACATGCTCGCTCTGTCTCTCTTTTGCTTTTCCTTCCTGTCTTTTTTGTCTCTCTTCCTCCGCTCCTTGTCATCCTTATCGATACCGGCCTTCTTCATGAAATTAAACATCGTTTCACTCTCTGGAACAAGAACGAACGTTGTAAACACGACGATAAAGGCACGTTCACACGGATCATCGACGCGATGACATGATTAATAATTGCATCTGGAGGAATAACACGTCAGGGTTAAAAAAAAAAAAAAACGTTTAAGTCTTGTTGATTTTACAGACAGACTTAGATACACGGTGTATCAGACTACATATAATTACGCCTTTATTTTAATTTCCTAGCTGATAAGAGTGATATATGATAACGCATTGGTATTTATGATAACTGTGAAAATAGCAGAAGTAGTTTGCAACAGATAACATATCGTTATCACTACGACAAATAATATAAATAACATTTTAAGAACACAATACTCTCCATACATTCAAAAAAAATTATATCAAAAATGTTATAAAATACAGGGAGTTTCATTTAAAATAAGGAATTTGACAGTAACATTTGACAGTAACTTCCGGTGTAAGTCGAAAATATTTTAAGCTAATAGATCTTTCTTAAAAAGTGATAACTCCAAACTATGAGATTTAAACGAACGGAACATAAAAATACAACAAAAAAAGAGCTCCAAGGGAGGTTTATTTTTTTAAATCGCAACTTTTCAAAAGCAAAAGATTTAATTTTTAAAATCAACTTGCTCTAAGACAGAAGGAAACTTTTTTTTTTATGACTCTCCAAACATGCGATTATCTACGACTAAATTAAATAGAACCCAACTGATATGTTCGTCGGAATTAGTTTGCATTAAAAATTCGCGCGGAAATTCAATTCGTGCGTTCAATTTAGTCTCACACGGAAACCCCAGAGTGAAGTTAAGATTAAGAACTGTGAGACGTATGAAAATATCTTAAAGGAAAATTAATAATAATAATAATAATAATGACATGTACGTAAAGACAGAACCGCCATTTTTGCTGTCATATGTTACTGATGAAGTTAGCTTTCACCCGTTAAAATTATTTAATTTTTTTCAAATTTTATATTATTTTTATTATACATATTATTAAAAACGTTGTAATTAAATATACACAATTTTATTATATTCTATATGAATCGATGTGTTTCGATCTCCCACTTGACATTTTCGTTAACGGCAACTTTTTTTTGTCTATTCCGTCGCAAATATGGGGTGAAATTTTCGAAAATTTAAAATCGCTCATACTCTCACCATCTAACCATTATGGGTGGCTCTTTCCAGGGACCGACGAAAAACCGAGCTGTTATTATAAAACGAAATTTAAAAGTTGAACTAGCGCGACGAAGCGGGTGCCGTTTGATACANNNTAATAATAATAATAATAATAATAATAATAATGACATGTACGTAAAGACAGAACCGCCATTTTTGCTGTCATATGTTTCTGATGAAGTTAGCTTTCACCCGTTAAAATTATTTAATTTTTTTCAAATTTTATATTATTTTTATTATACATATTATTAAAAACGTTGTAATTAAATATACACAATTTTATTATATTCTATATGAATCGATGTGTTTCGATCTCCCACTTGACATTTTCGTTAACGGCAACTTTTTTTTGTCTATTCCGTCGCAAATATGGGGTGAAATTTTCGAAAATTTAAAATCGCTCATACTCTCACTATCTAACCATCATGGGTGGCTCTTTCCAGGGACCGACGAAAAACCGAGCTGTTATTATAAAACGAAATTTAAAAGTTGAACTAGCGCGACGAAGCGGGTGCCGTTTGATACAGTAATTTCGACGAACATATCGGTTGGGTTACATTTAATTTAGTCACAGTTAATCCCGCGTTTGGAAAGTCATAGCTAAAACAAACAGGGTGTTTAGTTTTTCCTCCACGTTATACAACTTTGTTATTTTAAACGGAACGCCCTGTATATTGTCATATTTTCAGATTCCTCGTTACAAAATAGGGAAAGTTCATACTACAGACACCATACTAAAATTGAGTGGTTTTTGAGATATTCATCCACTTTTAGGAAAAAACAATTCATTTGAACTTAGGTAGATCTTTCTGAAAATTAATAACGTTTTCATTGACTATTATTTCGTATCGGTTCTTTGGCATAATACTAACAATGCTTCAAGTTAAACAGTCAATACCAAATATCCTCGTTATATTATACAGGGTGTTTCAAAATTGATAATGAATTGTAGCATCTTTAAAAGGCTAAAACTCGTTTTTTTCAAATGAAACTCCCTGTATATTTTTATGCCATTTGATCAAGTTTTAAGTTCTTTTTCGATCGCGTATAACATTCCCTATAGCTAAAGTTAATTCTTTTGGAGTTATAGTTAATTAAGTATCCTAAAACCTGTATGAGACAAAATAAGATATAAGATATTTTCAATTTTAAAACACTCTGTATAATATAACGGGGATATTTGTTATTGGCCGTTTAACTTGAAGCATTGTTAGTATTATGCCAAAGAACCGATACGAAATAATAGTTAATAAAAACGTTATTAATTTTCAAAGAGATCTACCTAAGTTCAAATTAATTGTTTTTTCCTAAAAGTGGAATATCTCGAAAACCACTCAATTTTAGTATGGTGTCTGTAGTATGCACTTTCCCTATTTTGTAACGAGGAATCTGAAAATGTGACAATATACAGGGCGTTCCGTTTAAAATAACAAAGTTGTATAACGTGCAGGAAAAACTAAACACCCTGTATGTTTTAGAATAACTTTATGGTGTAGAGTACTTGACTCCAAACAACTTTTACTTGTAGCATTTTTTAATCAAGTGAATAGGTAAGGCGTAATAGACCGATCCCAGATAATTCGCACGCCCGGTACATTCTGGTTAACAATCACTTTAGAATTTTAGTATAAACTACAAGTAATACATCATATCCAGATACTTACTATTCCTAAATAAATTTACATCAAAGGTATTACGTCAATGGTATTACTATCATATATCTTATTTTGTCTAACACAGGTATGATACTGAATTACCTATAACTCCAAAAGAATTAACTTTAGCTATAGGGAATGTTATACGCGATCGAAAAAGAACTTAAAACTTGATCAAATGGCATAAAAATATACAGGCTGTTCCATTTGAAAAAAACGAGTTTTAACCTTTTAAAGATGCTACAATTCATTATCAATTTTGAAAAATCCTGTATAATATAACGAGGATATTTGGTATTGACTGTTTAACTTGAAGCATTGTTACCATCATGCCAACGAATCGTTACAAAATCGTCGTTAATAAAAACATTATTAATTTTTAAAGAGAACTACCTAAATTAATTTTTTTAACTAAAAGTGGAATATCTCGAAAACCGCTCAATTTTAGTATGGAGTATGTAGTACAAACTTTCCCTATTTTGTTCCGGGGAATCTGAAAATGCGACGATATATAGGGTGTTCCATTTAAAATAACAAAGTTGTATAACGTACAGGCAAAACTAAACACCCTGTATATTTCAGAATAATTTTATGGTGTAGAGTACTTGACTCCAAACAACTTTTACTTGAAACATTTTTTTAATAAAGTGAATAGGTAAGACGTAATAGACCACAGATAGTTGGCACACCCGGTATTTATATTGTTTAATGACTTGATCTTGTCTTCATTTGTCAATTCTTATTTTGTCATCCTTTCTTCCTTCTTTAATTTACCTACATATCCTTATTTTTTGAACATTTGCTCGTCGATGTTATCCATTGCTGTTACACAACAATGTTGTGTTCCCAGTTCCGCCTCGACTTCAGTGTTGATCTTTTCTGTTCCGTTTTGTAATTTACTCGATATAATCTATTACACTTTTAGCATTTTTTTCTCTCAATCTTTTTTTTCTGTTAGTGCGTACATTTTTATTAAATTAATTGTTTGTTAACTCCAGTTCAGTTTGTATTATCGTCTAGTTTATTGCTTCGAACTTCTTCTATTTATTTCTTTGAATATTACTTTCATATTCCCTCTTTCGTTACTTGGCTTGTATTTCGAGTTGACTCCGTATAATTCTTCAAATTAAAACTTTTGTGATAATTAAATTTAACAACACATTTCTAAACCTTTTCAAGTAGGCGAATTATGGAATCACGTGCACTCATAAAAATAAAGACGGCATCCTATGAGCTTAAATAGGAAGTTGAGTTTTATTTGATTACGCCATATTCGTCGCGGAAATTATAAAATTATATTCCTTGTAATGTCACATAGCACATAAATGAGGACATTAAATTGATCTAGAGAACACAATTTAATAGTTATCGCATATATTACATTCTTTCATAACGAAATTAATTTTGAGTTAAAATATTCCATTTGCCATAATGACCGTCATAAGCGATACACTAAAATAACGGCACTAACGACAGTATAGTCATAAATTCAGTTCATTTTCATTCGAACAAAAACACATTTGTTCTAGACTAATCTACGAAATGTGACAGTTCCTTGAAATAATTACTTGTAAAAGTGGTGCGTGTACTCGAAGGATTACATTTACATGAAAGAAAAGTCAGAGGTCACGTCACGATGTTACGCCAGCGAATTTATAGCTTTGAGAATGTGACTTTTAACAGCTTTGTGAATTTAAAAGCTTTTTAATTAAACGTAATGATTGTTGATCTTTTCGGCACTTTTAGTGCCGAACGCGCAAACTCTCAAGTGTCCGAAAGCGCCGTTTTCGCAGTATGTTTCGTTAGTGATACGCTTCGTATAGAATGTGCGTGTTGCGGATGGTTAGAATAACCATCGTCTCGCTAAAAATAATTACAAAATAAATGTAATAAACTATTAATTTATGTGTTTTTATTTTAGTATTTATTTTGCGTGAATTAAGTGACTTTAAACAATGGTTAAAACTTCTTCAAAAACTATGGGTAATCCATAAATTAATAAATTAGTAATTTAATTAAGCGTGTAAACGTTTCCTCTGAGCGAATTATTGCTTGTTAATGAAGTATATCATTAAACCAATTAATTCAATTATGGAAATAATACATTGTTAAAGGAATACATCAGGTGCACAGCAAGGTAAGTTTGTTGGTTTATACATATTTATTTTGGATACTTTTCCGAATAATTTTTTTTTATATTATAAAGTATATAAGTTAGATCGATATGTAAACGTTTAAAGCTTTAGATTCTTTAAGATCAATTTAAAACCGATATCCACTCAACTCATGTGTTATTACAAATTACTGTTTTCAAAATATTCTTTTGGTAAATATACCTATCTTTTTATTCCTTATCATTAAAAAAAATGTTATATACGGTGATACATAACGTACGGAGGAGGCTAAAAGAGCAGTCAGAGAAGACCAAAATAAATACTTTTTCTTAGTAAACTTTAGTAAACAGTAACCGGGAAGTTACAGCAAGTTAAAGTTAATGAACATTCCTTACAAACTATGCTAGTAACTGACTTTTTAAATTTAAATTAAAGATACCTGATTCATACAATGTGAAATTAAAAAATTAATAAAATTTTAAAAACGTAACAGTAAGAGCTGTTTATAATTGGTGTACACTTATTGAGAACCGCTGACTGAACAAAGTTAGATTGAAAAAGTTATTCATTAAAAAGGTATATTCCACCCTCGTTTGTACACATTTCGAATCGTTACGTATTGCATGTGGAAATATATTACTAATATACCACTAATTCGATTCTGCAATGATTTAGATTTAGATGGTGTAAGTAAAAACATCTTTTAAATGTCTTCACAGAAAGACAAAAAATGACAAAATAAAAAAAAATAATGTTAAATGTTGAAAAAAATTTCAAGAAACTTAAGTGTCAAAGATCTAAAAATAAACTAGACTTTGACAATATCTAAATACCTATTCGTATCTTATGTATAGCCTGAAATTGTTTAGGTTGCAAGTGTAGGATGTAAGATGTAAGTATGTGACATACAATGTACCTAAGCATCTTGACTTGCAATTTTAATTCATTTAATTTAAATTACTTTGAACGATTTAATTTTTTTTTTTAATAACACCTGGTGTATTTTTGCTTAATTCTACGTATACAATTCTGAGAACTTTAGTAAAATAGGCGAGTACCAGCTTCGTTTTAGGCAGGGAATAAGGCAAATAATAGAAAAATGCTAAGAACAGGGCATAGTAATTCATATTTTATTTCAAGATAGAATTTAATAGCATAATAATTTAACGGATGTCATGTAATTAATGGTTAGATATATCAAACAAAATGGTAAGATTAGCAAAGATGACAATGAATGACTCGAAGGGTAATAGTAGTATGAAGCCGGGCCTAATCACAAGGCTAAATGGGCATATAGCATTTTGTTCTTATAGGTTATTTGAATTTTGTATTTTTTTGCTCTTCTTTTGTTTACTCTTTTTTACCTTTTGAATTTCAATTGCGGAGCGAACGCAACCATAAATTATAATAAATATTTAAAAACTTTAATTTTGAATTTCAATAATTTGAATTACGGAGCGAACCTAACCCATTCTACAGGAGAAGACATTGTGAGAGTTATAAAAGCATACATACTGAAGTGGTACGGACATATAAAAAGAATGATTGGAAAAAAACAAGTAAAAAAAGTTTACGGAATGGAAGCCAAATGGCAGTAGATGAAGAGACACAAGACCAAATGGGAGGACAAGGTCAGGAAATATGTAGATAGTATGGGAATTCTAAGATGGTTGGAGCAAATCTAGGACAGTTAAAAGTGATGTTAGGTTACACCTATGCTCTGATATAAAATGTTTTCAATTGCACAGGGTGTTCATTAAAATGAATCAAATATACTCATTTTCATAAGACAATAATTGATTATTTTCAATTGGAACATTTTATCATTTGGTTGTGTTCCATATTGTATTAACTGTTATTGGTTTTAATGGCTCCTATAAGTACATATCTAAAATCCATGATTACCGAGTTTTTCAACATTTATTATTAAATTATTCTTGTAATTAAAAATGAGTTCATTTATTATTATTTTTTATTTTATTTTTATTATTTTGACAGTTTTAATTAGAAACACTTAACACCATTTAAAGAGAATACAAACATGATCAAATCACAAAAGACGTGTGTTCTATTTGAAAACAATGAGTTATGATCTTATGAAAATAAGTAAATTTGAGTCGTTTTAATGAACAGCCTGTGCATTCAGTTGAAAACTTTTAATGTCAAAATATTGAGGTTAGTTATAATTATTCAAGAAGAAAAAATTCAAAACTAAAAATATTTTCTAAATTTATGGGCGCAGTATGCATTTATTAGTAAAAAAATAAATATCATAACTCATGACATAGCCAAGGGTGAGTAATCTCAAGATCTAAGGTTCAAATCTTAGTTACAGATATTGGAATTTTATTTAGAGATAAAGTTTACAATGTTTCTAACTTTGAGTTAGACCGTTCTGATCAGGTTTTCCTAATTCTTGCAGCATATGCTGGAATAGTTTCTAACAACTGTAAGTCGGTCGTGGCCGCAAACCAAAGACCACACTGTGTAATTAGGTTCGATCTATTGAGGTGAAAGAACAGAAAGGGTTAAAAATATATAAATAAAATAATGCTCTATTTTAAATAAAACAAAGGCGATGGACATCTAAGTGACTCAGCTTGTATTTGAAGCTTTTTATTTATATCTTGGTAGCTTAAAAAAAAAAAAAAACGAGAAGGATAAAAGTTTAAAAGAAAACTAAATTTAATAATTGTCCCCTGATCCACTGCTTGATCAGTAATAAATCAAAAATATTATAAAACGCCAAAGAATATTAAGAATATAAAATGAAAAAATGAATTGGAATGATTTAATTGAGATAAAGGAGATATAGTTATTAACAGAAAAAAATTATAAGGCACTTACTCTTCGTGATATAAAGTATATTCTCACTAATGTTAAAAAAAGTGATATATGCACGACGAACTTACACTTTGTGAATCGAAGACATAAAATTCATGCAAGAGTGTAGATTTCGATCGTCTCGAAAATCCTTGCGAATTCTGGAAAATTATGTGCACGTGGCGTGGCGTGACGTGACGCCACGTGTTCGCAGTTTACGGATGTACTAGAAACTAAATATTTTATTGATATTTGTGAACTTAGAAAAGTGATCGTAGTGCAAATATACAATAATTTTCGATTCCCAATAATGCTAATAATTATAACAATAATAAGTAAATAAATTATTTTTATATTTTATGTTTATTTTCATTTTTAATAAATCATCCAATATTATTTTATAGCAATAAAATATGCAATTAATTTTATACATTTTCGTATACAAAGCTCTTTCTGGATGTTAATTTACGCCGACATTAATTTACATTTTGAATCATTTATACAATTTTCAACAAATTTCTTTGAGGGTTACAAAGTTTTTATTTACGAAGTTAAATTTAAATTCACCCCATCAATATAAGCGTAATTACAAAATATGAGTAATAAATGAATATTAAGGATGCCGTTGGGGGCATATTGGCTTTGTAGATATAACATGAAATTAGCGAAATTTTAAACATTTTAATTTTTTTTTCTTTCTTGAGCGTGCAACCAAATTAAAACTCAAGTAGTGCAATAAAATATATTTATTACGACATACAATATTAAGAAATATAAAAATGTGTTTCGTGATCTTCGTCGGGTAATAAATATATTTGACGTTTGTTATTTATTCATTATGGAAACATTCTTTAAAAAGCATAGTTTACTATAAATTTGTCTTACCAATTAGTTCAAAGAGTTGAAATAATAATTTTAAACATAAATTAATGAATCAAGTTTTACAATTCCTAATCCCTATTGCGCCCCACGTTACGACTTCTATATACTCCAGCTATTGCTGTAAGACTAGGAAAAACGTGGAAAAAACCTAGTCGAGTATTTCGACCATTATCAAGTTTAATTCTAAAACAATTCAGTATATTATTAAATTATTAATGTAAAAGTAATTTCAAATAATTTCAAATATAATAAATTAT
>JAFFZR010012798.1:0-12530 GCA_018397195.1 Lethrus apterus | reverse complement strand
TTGAAAGCTAATATAATAATTATAATAATAATCATTTCTCATATAAATAAATATAATTAAACATAAGCGTAGCCTTAAAAATGGCCCTAAAACATCAAATACTAAATAAATTAAATTTTTAGCATTTTCAAACACGAATTAAGTAATTCTTTGTTCGTCATCTTAATACCGTGTATTCTTTATTTATTGGTGTCAAATTCTTGGTTATAATTGCTTTTTATTATTATTATATAAAATTACATAAAATCCATATTGACCTGAATGAATATGGCCTGGTATTTAAGAAAGTAGTTTAAATTGCTTCGTAATAAAAATATTTTTGAATTAACTTACAATGGGCTACGACATTCTACAAGATTCGCTTAGTAATTAATAAAATATATATCGCCTACGCATATTTTTTTTCATGTGTTAATTTCAATTAAATACTTGTGTAAATGGAAATTAACGTATTTTTGGTGAAATAATTAATTTAATAAATTCGTTTATTCACAGAAAGAAAACGCGGACAACGAAATCAACATTAACTACATTTATGTTTCATTAAATCCACTTATCGAAGGATGAAATTTTTTTTTAAGTACATGCAACACTTGCCTGAAATTATCTTCCTTGCCTCCTGAAATGCATTTTCATTTCTAGTTACCTTTATTTAATTTTTTTTTTTTACTTCTTTTCCAAAATTAATTAAATCACAATCTTTTCACCAAAACACACAATAACTGTTCCAATCTTATTAACATTTACAATTCTAATATTTATTTATGTTGAACAACAAAAATTTTCAGTTTCATTATGCACATTGCCATATAATTTTAAATTAGTCAAACTCGATAGGAATTCTCTATACAAAATTGTCATGTAGGTAATAGGAAGGGTTTTTATTTTTTATAATTTAATGAAATTGAATACTGATACGAACGATATTGTTATGTGCTATTAGTTGAAGTACACAATCGATTCGATTGTGAAATTGTTAAACCAGAAATTGCAATATGTGTTTTCCCTACACGCAGGAAAAGCGAACGTATGCAAATGTAATGATGAAGTGTAGGATTTACACATTCTTAGCAGTGTCATGTCGTTGTAGCCTACGTTCTAAGCATTCATAGATATCATATGAAATTTGACTAATACGAATTATGATGGACTGAGTCACGGACAGTATCGACCTACTTGGCACACTCAAAAGGTATCGCCGTTGCTGCAAAATTTGATGTGGGTGCTATGTCATTATTGTCATTTATGTGTAATTGAAAATTAGCTTCATTCGTACGTCATCATACGCTTTTACTCTATTAAGGTAGACACACACATGATCAGATACAGCGGACGTATCGAATATTCTGTTGATTCGTCCATTACAACATACAAGTACGATATACAGGGTCATTCTGAAATAAGTACAGATATGCAACAGGTCATAGCTGATAATAGCCCAACCCCAAATATACAAAAATTACAATCCTAAGGGTGTGCCAGAAAATTTTTTTATCATCAATAAAAGTAGTTTTGCAACATTTCATGTTATTCCCGCCAAAGGAAGTTGATTTTCAATGCGACACATATTCAAATGGACACAGGACCGTACTTAGAACCGAATGCCCATATAAAAAATTAAATTTTTCGAGAATTTAAAATGAAGATAGGACCGCCGTTTTTGCGGATTTGTGTTAAGGTAAGCTATCACCTGTTAAAATATCTGTACTTATTTCAGAATGACCCTGTAATATGGAAACAAATCATTTCATTCTGAGTATAATTGAAGCTGTGCCGGGAAAACGATAAATTTATTGTATTTTTTCATATAGAGTTATGAAGAAAAATTCAAAATGTCAAATTTTGATTTTTTTAAAGCTCGTAAAGTTTTCAACGTTTTTTTAACTTTTAACAAGGAATAACATATTTATGTATAATTTCAAGCAATTACAACCAATAATTTGAAATTAATACGAATAATTAAAACATTTTCTCAAAATTCAAACAAAAATACTAATACCTAAATTTAAAAAAAAAAAAAAACAATATTCAAAAATTAATAAATTTTATCTTCTAAAGTACGTATTCAAAGAGGTCACGTTCTCCACGCAGGCAATATACCACGCGGTTACAGATTTTTTCCCTCTTATTATACAATATCGAATGAATATCGTTGACATAACACTAGATTTCTTAATTTTTTCTGGATTCCTAATCTTACAAGCGCTTCTTGGAGTTTTCGCTCAAAATTGAGTCATACGCCTGTTTAAAATCGATAAAAAGTACATGTATCCCTAGGTTTTGCTCATAACTGTTGTTCTGTATCAGCTTTAGTGTGAAAATTTGATTCACTGTTGATCTTCCAGACCTAAACCCTCCCTGATATTCTAACACTTTCTTTAATCTGCTGCGTATTATTTTGGCAACGACTTTATAAACTATCTAGCAGTGCAATTCCTCTATAATTTTCACATAGGGCCTTGTCTCCTTTCTTGAAAATTGGGCATATGAGTGCGTTACTCCATTCATCTGGCATTATTTCTTCCCTCCACATTCTTCGATTTGGTGGTGTACTTTCTTTTACAATTTCACTCCACCTTGTTTTAATATTTCTGCTGGAACTCCACTCTCTCCTGCACTTTTATTGTTTTTTAGTTCTGTTATCACTTCTTGTTTTGTAGGTTCTTCTACTTCTTGTTCATCGTCGTCTACATGCTTTGGAATTTCTTGGTCAGTTTGTTGTTCTTTTTTTTCTTCTTTGTTTAACAATTGATAAAAGTATCTTACCCATCTATTTAATTTTTCTTTTGTCTCAACAAGAATTAGGCCTTCTTCATTTCTACAGTATATTGACCTTATTATATTTTCTAATTTTTTTGTTATTTACTATCTTATAAAATGACATATACGTTGTTATCGTCTCGTCTAGGTACGTTTATTATATGGTAGAAGGGGAAGGGGGAAGAATAAAGAATAAAACAGTAATGCAGGCTTTAATTTTATAACCGTGTATTTTTATCATTGTGACTTATTATTTATTTTAATTTTGTCTAAAAAATATTACTCAAATTATTATTTTTTTATTTTAATCAAAAATGTAGAATGCTATAAGCTGAAAGATTAAGATTTTATTATATAGAATGGTTATCGATTACGGAATCATATAACAACTGTACTTTGAATTATGCATGTATGTGTTGATTTTTATGCAAAAAATTGATTTCGTGGCTTTTTAGTAATCCAAATAGACTAATATATAGATTCTTGTTTCGGTCAAGACTCGTAATTTCTTTTTCTTTCCAACGAAATAATGTAAAGACTTTTGCTGAAAATATGTTACTGTGTTTGTTACGTACAGTTTACTCCTTGTAAATATTAGCTTAATTTTTCTGCTTAGTGAATATTGTTGAACCCCCAGGTGCAGCATTTAAGTATTGCTGAATAGTGAATACTGGAAAAGTCATATTTATCTTATATGTTAGAACGGAAATATTTTGCACAATTATTTTACTTCGTATTATGTGTCTACAAGCAAGAATTAATGAAATATTCATTAAGCAACCCCTATACATATATACGATAAAATTAAATTCAGCTGCTTCTTATTAGTGTTTATGAATAACACAAATACATAAAGCACATTTATACAGTAATTAAGTATAAACGGTATAATTAAAACCCAACCACGGAGTTTTGAATTTATAATAATATTCTGATATATACTTATATAGTAGGTGTAAAGAACATTCTTCTTTATTTATTTTCGTAAAATTTAACGAAATATCACACCATATGTTACTTCAAACAGTTTTCATTCATAATACTTTTAAATAGAGAAACATTCTAAATATTATGGTAACACGACATATTTGTTTATTTTTCTACAGTTGTGGACTGTTGACGGGTTAGTGAGGATGCAAAGCGAGTTGATGGATTTATTTCTTAAATTTGGGTAATATAATTTAATAATTACATGTTGCATGAATTTAATTTATTTGAATGTGTAGTGTTGTTAATTCCTTTATTGAATCATTCAAGCTACAAAATCATATTTGGTGGCGATAAGTTCGTAGAAATATAACAAATAATATCACCGCGTTGCTGTCTTCTGTTTATCTTTACAAATAAGTGTGAATCACTGAACCACAAAATGATCCAACGTAACGTCATTAGTAAGATCTAGCTTTCGTGGCTTTTTGTGTACCTGTAAGTTTTAAAACGGACGGACAGGTCATCCATGAGAACCTGTCTACCTGTTGTATGGCAGACTATGGAGAATTCCTATTTTATTTTATGCTGTGTATTGGTCACGCTTTATATAATTACTATAAGCCATGAAATTTAAATGGTGTAAGAACGTTAACATATAATTCTAAAATTAACTTTGTTCTCAGTTATTTATAGGTATATATGTTAAACAATATTATAAAATACAATTTAAATTAATATTAAAATAGATACAATTATTCAATTGTTCTTTATTTTTTATTCATCTTCCATTTTTAAATACGTGCACATTAGTAATATTATTTATGTATTTTCTATACATTCTTTCAGTTTGTTACGCCTTGGACCTTTATGCATCCACATAATTTTGATTTCTAGAACGTTTTCACTAACAAACGAGATAAGCTTCAATAAAATAATGTGATAAAAAGCAGATATTACAAAACAATGAAATTCACTGTGAACATGATACCAGACTACCTGCTTTCCAGCAACCCAACTCGACCAGAGCCGTATATAACTGTTATAGATATTGTGATAATACTCTTTATTTTGTATTTTGACGTAGAATCTGTTTGTTACTAAATAAACCATATAAGGCAAGTTTAAAGTATTATTTATTAAACAATTTGTATGTTTCAAGACTGCTGCTTGGCTTTTTTTTCTTATATAATACAGGGTGTTAATAGAAAAACTTTACACACTTTGATAGGTGATAGTGGAGATCATAACAAGAAAAAAATCTAATACACTGAGGTCCAACACTCTTTGGTTTTCGAGATACGGCTTTAACAAAAAAACTTAAGAAACAATGCATTTAGCGCACTCTAAAGTTATCATAAAAGATGTTAAAACTGTCGTCCTTGCTCTCTTAAACAAAGTAAACTTATTCGCCTGGTACTACTCACATGGTGATTATACAGCTTGCAAAATTATCTCTTCGATGTTCGGCGTACGGACTGTATGTACGAAGTTTGCCACTGTCTGATTTTGGCGGCTTAAAGCATCCTATTTCTCTTCGGTCGACTTCTTGAAAAGTTGGATGAAATGGAACGTGCTTCAAAGGATATCTCTGCTGGTAAATTCGTCTGGCCTCACGCGAATTTCGACGAGCTTTGCCATAACATAAATGCATATCGGCGTATTTCGCACATGTAAATTGAACCATTGCGAAAATAAGCTAGCTTAAATAGTAATGTTGTTCTTGTATTGTATTTTGCGATTGTTTTTTATCGTTTTTATTTAGATTCGCATTCAACTTTGAAGTATTGGACCTCAGTGTATTAGATTTTTTTTCTTGTTATGATCTCCACTATCACCTACCAAAGTGTGTAAAGTTTTTTTATTAACACCCTGTAGTAGGTGACCCTTGTTATTGATAGTTAAATTCAGAAGAAATTATGGTTTATGAGTCAGATCAAATTTATTGTTTTTGCTTATTTTCGACATGGAGTTTCTTTCACAAGAAGATATGGATACGGATACTCCATAAACGCTTGCAAGCGAGATTTTTTGGGAAAGTTTCGCATCGAATTTGAAGAAGAAGCTCTAGATATTCATAACAGATAAGCTGTGGATCGTTTTATAGTTTTTGTTAATATCAGCAAAGAAAAGCCATCAAAATAGTTCATTGTCATCAAGCTCCCATACGCTTAAAATCACATTTTGCCCTATCCAATAAAATCGTGGCCTTGAAAATAAGAAAAATTCTAATCTAAAATTCTCAGTCTCTGGTTTAAAAACGTCATATGCTTTGATCTATATTTGTTATTTGTTACTCATCGTTGACAAATTTATTTATGAAAATAAATTCTCATTTGAGTTCGTTTCGCTTGCTTACTTCCTACAAACCACTCACGATGACACATTAGAAACGAAATGCTCTTTATGATTATACGATCAAACTTAATTCTAACAATTCTGTCGTATAATAAATTTTATGCTTTCATCATTTTATTCGAATTTGATTGACGTTTCTAACAAATAAGGGAAAGCGAGCGAACTCAAAGATGGTTTCGAATAAGCTTTAATAAAATTTAATGTCCTTGAAACTCTGTATAATGTAATTGTTTACGTTCACATAAATTTGCAATTATTGCCCATTAAAGAGCTTAATTTTTATGCTGGCTCGTAAAGCGCAATTTAAAAAAGTTTTAATAATAATAAAACATGTTTGAAGATTGAGAAAACTCACCTAAACAGTTCGACCATGGAATTTACAAATATAGTTCTATCAGGTTCACTTTTCATAACTTGGGGAACTATTCCGTTCGATTAAATAATCTGCTACTATAAGTAATGGAAATGTTCATTCATAAAAATTATACATGGGGCTTTTAGAGTTAGGAAATGTGTTACATTTTGGAGGGAGTAGGGCATTTATATGTAATATCTCGCTAATAAATAATATTATACTTTATTTTTTCCTGCGAGGCAGAAACTCATGGCGCCAAATTTAAATTACGCTGTGATTGGTTAATAATTGGTACGATTTACATTCAAAAATTTGAAAATCCTGCTAAACAGGTTGTGTCAATTCTATTTAACTGTCAAACAATCGATTGAATTGTTAAATTGTGTCGTTAATATTGTTATTTTATTTATTTCTTGTTCTGTTCTGTTCTTGTTCAGTTTGTTTCTTGTCGCTTCTTTATATTCTCGCAGGTCACAAAAATGTTGTCTATGTAAGTCAGTTTCTGCCTCGCAGGAAAAAAAATAAGTATAATGTCCAATTCTTGATTGTATAGGTGCAGATTCTGCACTGCAGAAAGATACTTACATTTTTATTTTTAGCTTGTTTGCAATCAATCAAAGATTTCAAAAGTAATAAAATATATTTGTATCATAATAAATATAAAAAGATGTATTTATTTCAAAAGGTATAAACATATAATCTTAAAATATTTCACAATAATAACATTATTTTACATTATTTTTCCTTTTGGAACGATTGGAGTTTTCTGTCCGTATGAAGAAAAAATATTTAAGGATTGAAGGTTGAGACGCGTCTGGCCGAGTATGGCTAGGTTAAGCAACACCTTACCCAGTAAAGTTCTCAAACTGATCGGCACTGTCGGCTGGCTTGAGGACTAAAAGCCGGTTTACATTAAGCCAGTAGAGAAGCAAGTAAAATGAGCAAATAACTTGCTACACATTACTTGCTCTGTGTAAATAACTACATGCCTCATATTTCAGGCAAGACAAGTACGATAAAACAGGCATGTAGATCTTTACACAGATCAAGTAACTTGTAGCAAGTTATTTGCTCACTTGACTTGCTTCTAATGCTTCTTTACTAGCTCCATGTACAACAACAGCCTTAATGGGGAGCAGGCAGACGCTGTTGAGGGATAGAACAATTGGCCCTTCGGATCACATACCCTCCAAATCTTGATATTTAAATTCAGAGGGTTGAGATGTGATTGGATTGGCAATCTAGACATATCTGGGCAACATATTAAAATTTAGGATGAGTTTTTGGTAATGCTTCGTTTAAGAATTTGTTACGTTATATCTTCGTTTTCAGTAAATCTTCTTAGAGGAGTTGTTACTCTTTCACTAAATGCCTCTTTACGGTATAGAAGTTCATTTGAGGGATTATATAGATTATAGAGGAATATATTTGAGTGTCGAAGTATAGGATTTGTTAGAAATCACATCTTTAATCCATGAACTACTTTGGGTAGGTTTCTTAAAGGAATTAGTAAGAAATGGACCATAAATTGTAAGTCGAAAATAGCAAACCCTAGCCTTAACTTTCAGATAAGAGTATGTACTGAAAGAACAAAGGGGTGCATAATCATCGAGGTTGAATATATCCTTAAATTGTAAATCTTATGGAAGGCAACTAGAAGTATTGATTTATGTGGATTAATGCCGATGTGCAATAACCTACATAAACTTTAGAAATGTTACCTAAAGTTTATGTAGGTGTGACTGTAGGTGACAAGGCAACACTTAAGTTATGGGCATGCATGTAAGGGCGGTTTTATCAGCGTACGGAAGAAAATCTGCATCAAATGGGATCAAAATAAACGGGGCTTTGCTACAAATATAATAGCAAAAAATGTTATATAAGAAAAGCATAATTGAGGAGCACCCTTATATAGAGACAAACACGAACAGGATTGCAGATTGGTTTTCCTCATTGAGTGAGTGGCTTGCATTGATAAAAAAGAATGATTAAGGAGGCGTTGTTTTCTTCCATTCATCAGGAATATATTATATATTATTATTATTATATTATATACCAGTTGTATTAAAATTGTCGTAGATATCTTGCTTATGCCAGGAGATTTTTTCCCTTGCGAAGAATATCTAAATATTCCTGTTCTTCGATTAGTAGATAGGTAGGAAAATTTTATAAATATCGTTGGATACAATTCTTAAACCTGACGTCAACGTTATTAAAGATGTCTAAGTTAAAATTGTAATTTTCTGTGAAAGAAAAGGTGTCATTTACTATAGCGACTTCCCAGGGATAGATATTATTCGTGCTTTGGCTTGTTCCATGTAGGTATTGGAATAAATAAATCTGTCATGTCTACATTTATATTTTGTATACAGGGTGCTCAAATTGAAGTCGGCACTATTGCCAACTTTGTTACTATTAAAGATACGATGTTGGTTAAATTACCAAAGTAGTAGCGTTTTTTCTTCCGATTACGATGGTAATTGTTTTTTTGAGCACCATTGTAATCAGTAGAAAACACTAAACATTTTTGATGTATTGACCAACACCGTAGCTTTTCTACTAAAGAAGTTATCGCATGTGCGGTGATTTGTATTAATATCGTCGTCGCTCATTTGTTTTTCATTTTTGGGATATAGTAGTATAAGAAGATTTTGTGCAAAATTTCATTTTCTACCGACTGCTACATAAATATACAGGTGTTCCATTTAAAAAAATGTTATTTTTTTAAATATCTCGAAAACGCGAAGTTCAATTGTTTTTAAAATTTTACTGTCGTAATCAGAAGAAAAACGCTACTACTTTGGTAATTTAACCAACATCGTATCTTTAATAGTAACAAAGTTGGCAATAGTGCCGACTTCAATTTGAACACTCTGTATTATATGCGTTTTAGTTGAGTGCGAATTTCATAGAATTTTTAACTACAATGTTTAAGTCTAAAATAAGTAATCTAAACGTATAATCATCATTTAGCAACTGAATGATGTTTGTAGTATTGATAGTAACAAATGAAGCTTGAATTATTCTGTATAACGAATATGGTAGGGTAAATTTTAATTAAATTCGAATTATGTAGGAACTGTGTTTAGATTTCAGAGGGGTTTCGATTAATATTGCTCATTGTTATTGCACAGTCCTAAAGGGAAACTTGGGTAAAAATATCTTTGCATCTATATTTGAATAAATGAAATGTAATATGATGAAAGGTAAAGTCGGTAAAGTTAAATTTCGGAGGATTGACTTTTCCAAACTCTAAAAATCGATCCGAAAGGAATATGGGCAATTGAACCAAATATTTTATCACTATTTATTAGTAACGATTCCAATATTTCCATAGGAAAATTATTTGACATAGAAATATGTATTATTTGATGATTCCAAACATATTTTTATATATTTTAATACATTTGTACGTCATAAGTATAAATACTGTTATAATGCCATACTTTGATCGCTATGGGAAATAAGCTACATTTATTATCTATATTTATATACGCACTTCAATCAGTGTTAATTTTAAAGTAAAAAATAATTTCTGACAATATATGATTATAAGTGTTATAACAATATATTAAGCAATGTAAACATTAAAAATGACATCCAGCTATAATCTTTCCGTTTTTTTTTTTTTTTTAAATAAAAGAATTTTTTTAATCTTTAAACCAATGAAATAAAAATAATTTAATCAAAGTTAGGTCCACTTATAGATAATATTTAGGAAGGATCTTCACCAAATTCATCATCAGTCATCATCAATCAATTCAGGACAATATGCAATTTATTCCTGGAATCGTATAATTTTTTTCTCATTTGTTATCCACATACGAAAATGTGTTTGTATACAGTCAACTTTTAAATATGGAATGGTTCATTCATAAATGCCAACAGCGTTTATTGAATTGTACACACAGACATTAGATACCAGAAGAAAGATCTTCGAATAGAAATTGCTGCAGCAGCAAACTAACGAAAGAGGCACACGGTACAGTACTCGAAGAGATCCGAACACCGTAGATCTGATCCCGTACGTGCGCGATTAAGTCAATACGAAACCAACGGACAGTCACAACACAGAAGTGGTGTTGTGCACAACGTTGGTTGGTTTCCCCACCGATTTTATTTCTTTTTTCGTAAATAATTGAAAATATTAACATATTTTTTATTTATATTTTGGTTTAAATTTCATGAACATTAAATGAAAATTAATTGACGTTATTCGGTCTTGAAACCAATCGAGAACTAAGTGGTGAATAATTAATTGTTATTGTTGAGTGCGCTCCAACTTTAGACTAGTGCGTGCTTTTTTCGTTTTTCATCTCCTCTGATTGGCCATCCATAGAAACTACGTGGAAGACGTTCGGTAACTATGTGAATATACTTCGTCCGTAGTTCGTAGTGAGTGCATCCACATGTTTAGTTGTTAGTTCAGTGGCCTTTAAAAGGGCTCAAGCAATATGACAAGTCAGGTGCAGGAGTCCGGTCACAGCTTAAGCTTTCTAGGTAAGTTTTGCAGGTTTCGCAACGCTTCTTAAATCGCAATCCGACGCTGAGTCATCGACCGGCACATTTTTTGCTTTACCTACAGGTTGTATAAAATTCTTTGAGCGTCTGGCGCGCACATTACCCTAAAATGGAACATGTGGTGATATATTTTTCCAGTCTTGGAAGCTAAACAAACGACAATAAAATTTACTAAATGTATTTATAAGAATCGTTAAGTGTATGTGGTAAAAGTAATACCAAGTGATATGGTAAATTAAAAAAAAATCTTTTAATGCTTCCCTTTTGGAATACATATTTTTGTTTAATTCCTGTTTTTTTTTTTAATTAATTTGTCAATCAGTGCAGTGAAGACATTACAAATATACATACAAAAGGTAAATCAAATCAATGCAAGATACCCTTATTTCCATATACATGTTCTACTGTTCTTATTTCTATAGCATCGATAGCTAGGACTAACTTTTTATATACCAACTCCTGTGAAGAATTACTTTTTCTTTACTTTTTAGTATACACAACAAATATCGACGTTTGTTCTAAATGGCTGGTTTCTTTTTTAAGTATTTTTGAGTATACTTTTGTTGATAAAAGTTGATGAGCTCAAAGCCTGTGACCATGTGTGCTAGGATTACCATATTGTAGGGGTTAAGGTTGATTTATACTATCCGCTCAGATGCGGACCGTTTTCTGTATTCTGCATAGGCCGATTGGGGACAAGTATTCATGAATTTAAAATAGATAAATACTAGTAGGTACTTGTACATACAGGGTTGCGATTATGTATGGAACCGGGTCCGTCGTGCTAAAACGATTTGAGCTAGAATCCTGAAATTTTAAAGAGACTTAGGACTCAATAAAAACTCGTTTTTACATTTTAAAAAATTTTTTGATCCATAAGTTTTCAAAATGCAAAGCCTACTTGTTTTTTTTTTTAAATGGGAACATGGATTACATGGGACACCGTTAGAAAGTTAATTTTTTTTCGAATTTAACGGTATAATAGTTTTGGTGATTTGTTTGACAAAATCTTAGAAAAAAATTGAAACTAAATTGAAATAAAATAAAACACGTAAATCAAGCAGCCTTTGCAAATCCGTCAAAAATTAGAAGAACCTACCTATGGCAGTAGAGAATGACCCAATGCGATTATTGCACCTTGTCATTTCTCATTAAAACACCTGATTGAAAATATTAAAATTTTGTAAATACCTAATAGTTGGGTAAATAACTTTGATATATGAAACATTGCTATCATTCATTAATTTTTTAGGTTTACACTAATTGTGCTCTTAAAATTTGAGATCGTTTTACATCTTGCAACAAATGCTTTCAATGAAACTAAAATAAACAAAGCAACAAAATTTTAATAAAATGTTTCAATTAGTATTTAAACAAGATGTTTAAGATTTATAAACAAAACTTCAATTCAGAAATTGGATTATATAAGATGTTCAAACTGTTCTCCATTTACTTCCTGACAATAATGAAGTCTGTGAATAAAACCGTCTATTGTATTGTTCAACCAATTTTGAGGAATATTTCTTATTTCAGTCGCAATACGTGAATTTAATTCGTCCAAAGAGTCTGGTTTATTAATGTACACACGGCTCTTTAAATATCCCTATAA
>JAFFZR010012797.1:0-12593 GCA_018397195.1 Lethrus apterus | reverse complement strand
TTCCATTTAAAATTTTAAAGATGTTCGTGGTTGCGCACAAACGAAACACTCCGTATAACTGAAAATAATTTTAGTTGGTGGAGACCATAAATTCAAAAAACTTTCGTCGTGAAATATTTTTTGTATTTTGCATAACAACGGAGATATCGAAGAATATCGCACTAATGTTACACCCTGTATATTATATGTTAAAAGATTTTGTAAATAAATACGACAAATAAAAGAAGTTGAAAAATTTAAATTGCTTCATAATTCACGCCAAATCAAGTTTCCCATATCGGGAAGGCAGATTGAAACAAAAAACGGGAAGGGACGTGGTAAACACCGGCTCCGCACCTGGAAGATTCATTGAACGGATGTTAGGACAGGAAAGTTGTTATGTGGCAATCCCCCACGGCGATGACGTTGCCGGTCTGCAGGTCAACGTGACCGCCACGCCATAAATCCCGCTGAATCTTTGGGGATTTCCAGGCAGGAGGGGATTCCGTCTACACGACCATCGCCACGTGGAAAGACTGCGACTGAAAACGTACTAGGAGACAATTGGAAATGGGTGCGAAAATATATACCTATAGCGGTAAGCTAGGATAATTAATATTTGTCTATAGAAAGTTAAATTCCTGCAATTTAGAGCCGAGTTATGTTGCTTTAAAATAGTATTAGTAAAAAATTGCAATTTTAAGGTTTAACACTTTGTTTGCGTTGAGTATGGTCCCGTAAGTCTTTAAACTGATTGCGATTGTAGTGGTTTTTTTTATATGATATCTTGAACCACGTAATCGCGTAAAGACAAATCCGAAAATGTCAAACCCGATGCTTTCTCCACTAATCTTTTTCGGACAAATTGTACTTACTTCGATTAAAATATAATTCCGAAATTTCTGTTAGCAAAATGCGATATCTGAACATTAGATTTCGTTAATTGTGACGCTAAAAGCGACAGGCGATAATTTCCCGAGATTCGGCGATTCTGTGAAATATCTCGCTTGAAGATTTAGGTTATTTGCGATAAATATTAAAACTTCTCCTAACAAGAAACATGCACGCGAGGAAATTAGCTGGAGACACACACGGCACGTAATCAATGTTAATTTAGCCAATAAGCAATATTCCAGTTTCGTAACTTTCCACAACTATAATAAACGGGCCCGCTAACTCCTGCGGTAATTTATTTGTCCTTTGGTAAATACAAGCCATTAGCGGCGCACTCGACAAAAAACAACTTTCAGAACTTGTCAAACACACACAAACGGATCTCACGAATTATTGTTTATGTACATACGTATGAATTTATGTTGTTCGTATACATCGTAAATTGAATTTATTGCCTTTTTAATGTGCGTACAAGAGTGAAAATAGATTTATATTTTATGTGATGTGTACACTGATTATTAGTCCGCGGACTTTAAGACACATGTTCGAAAATATAAAATGAAGGCGGCACATCAATAAAACAAAAGAAACTAAAATTTCACATGTAAAATAAATATGCCACAACAGGTTTTAGGCCTCGAAGATGTATAGAACTATTCTACAGTTCGCCGCATGAATACTCCTCGTACTATTAATGAAATCGCACTTGGAAACTAGCCTGCGAGCGATGTTTTCTTTGGAACATCGGCGTAAATATAACTCGTATTTATCAACTTATTGTATTTAAAATAAAATTTAAAATATTGTTTACAATATCCGTTAAAATTTAACAAGAAATATATTAATTTTTGATTATAACCGAAATAATATGAATAAGGTCCAATTATTCAATAAAAAAAAATGAAATGTGTCTGAGTATCCGCGCCTTACTGATTATGTACAGTGTAACTTTTAGACATTTTTATTTTGCAAATTGCAATATGTGCTTATTGAAGAGCATTTGAAACTGATGGGGCGATATTGATTGAAAACAATTAATTTTACTATTTGTGTGTCTCCATCTTGACCATAATAACGATAATTATTCAAACAAGCGAGGTACCTATTCAATTTAAAGCAAACAATTCGTATACATTTCGAAAGCGGGTAGGAAAATAGCGGCGCGCTCCGTCGGGAATTTGTTCCTAACGTCCCGACATAAAGAAAGTTCTGAGACTCCATCGAACTTTTTCTTATGCCCGAAAAGACAGGTAATTTAAAATTTATAACCGCCGCCGGTCGCTTCTTTACGGATCGCCGTATTGATAAATTTTGTTTCGAACGTGCGCGTTCGATAAGAAAAAAATGACACGTTTATTCGAAAAGTTTCGCGGACAAAAGAGCGAAATTCGTCTGGAAACGAAGAAGAACATGAATAAACGACGTGTCGTGAAACTGAATTTCGCATAATGGAAACGACTTGCGACATCGATTCATTTCGAAACAATGAATATATATGAATGGATGAGTCGCGGCCGATATGATTTTTACGATGTAATACTGGATAGATGTTAAATAAGTCCCTTCTAGTTGAGGTTGAAAGATATAAGCTTTTGCACTGATTGTTTATTTATTTATCGAATAGCCGTATACACAACGTAGATAACAAATAAATAGGAAATAACAAAATGTATGTTTAATCTTCCTTTCAGGAAAAATCATACGTTGACAACTAACCAATCAAAAAGGACAAATTCGGCAAGTTCTAATATCTGATTAGTTATCATAAGCTCAGGTATTGGTAATGTGCATGTAACATATCCATTAGTCCCGGCCGCATCTCCCATTATACCCAATATTACGCCTCGGTCATTGTACGCCCGAGTGCTATACATCGCCGCCATAATAACGGCGTATTACGTGTAATTAATTTAGGTAATCATGCGTTAATCCTAACGTAATACGAATGATCCATTGTGGCTCTTCGTAACGTGACGTTTTCGAACCCCGATGCGATCGTAATCGCCCATGCCGCACCGCCGCCGTCGGACGAAGGATCAGCGTCGTTCGAATCCAAAACACAACGTAAGTTGGATTCAAGTCGTTTGTTTGAATATACTTCGAGATATAGATCCTGAATCGCGATACCAGTTTCGCTGCATTGTATTGTTATCGTGGTATATCTCTATTATCGCGACGGACATAACATCGTACGACAAAGGCCGCTTATCGACGAACCCAAAACTACCGTTTACGAACTGTTTAAAGATGACGAAACAAACAATGGAAGCGAAAATCGTGTCGGGAAAATATTAGTCTTTCCTTGCCGGTATGGATATACAGGTGTTCTTTAAATAAGTACAGATATTTTACAGGTGATAGCTGATCTTAACCCAAACCCTAATCCGCAAAAACGGCGGTCCTATCTTCATTTTAAATTTTCGAAAAATGACATTTTATGTGGGCAATCTGTTCTAAGTACGGTCCTGTGTCCATTTCAATATGTGTCGCGTTGAAAATCAACTTCCTTTGGCGGGAATAACATGTAATGTTCCGAAACAACCTTTATAGATGATAATTCGGCCTTACTGTCATATTTTACTCAAAACTTAAAATATTTTTTTCTGGCACACCCTTCAACATTTTTGCATATTTGGGGTTGGGCTATTGTCAGCTGTCACCTGTTAAAATATTTGTACTTATTTAAAGAACACGCTGTATGTATAAGATCTACGGTAATCACGACTGATTAGTAAAACCAATAAAAATTAGTGGGTATAGCAGTCAAAAATACGTTCGAGCTAGTTCAATAATGAAGCTCTTTCAAATTAGTCAAGCTTTCGGAAATTAATTTTTTTCTTCATGAGAAAGGAAAAAATTATAAGAATCTCACTAAAAAATTACATCTTTGACTATAACTTACATTTAGTTTAGATTTTCTCACAAATATAAGTTATACAGTGACCGGCAGAAGTGTTGCAACATATGAGAAATTTTTTTATTATTGAAATAAGGTAAAATTCGTTTTGGGGGATAGGTTGTGCATGTCCACAAACCCAAAAATTCGTTTTGACTCATTTCACGTGACCACTAGTATGGCGGGTAATTGAAAAAATATGCTACTAATCTGCAAAAAGTGAGGTTAGATGACATGACATCCCAAAAAGTTATTTGAAAAAGTTGCTTAGAATTCAATTTTGAGGATATGTGCAAATTTTTGTAAACATATTTAAAAATAAAAAACGACAATTTTGTAAATTTTTTAAAAATTAAATTACATACACCTTTTTTTTTTGGGTTTTAGCAGCTCAACAGAAGTAAACTCATTAAATCTGCTGGTCACTGTATACAAAAAATATATAAAAAATATAAAAACTGTATCTAAAAACTTGGAATTTCTGACCTTAAATATTTAAATTAGTCTACGTGACTAAATTAAGAACAAATGTAGAAAAAAATATGGATTCTGAGTAAAATGAGAGAAGCACTGGTTAAAGGACCGTGGCAAATTGGGATGGGAAAAAAATCGAAGAAGAAAATGAAGAACGAATGGGCACGTGGACCAAAGATATTGCAGAAAGAGGAGGAGAGCCGAGGAAATGAGTAGAAGTAGCGGTGTAGGAACAAACAAAATTTTCATTTAGTTTAGAATATAACTACCATAATAATGGTTGCTTTTTTTAAACAAGAAGCATGGATATTAGGGTGGAGCGATTTTTTTTAGCATTAGCTTTGGAATACCTGTAAAAAATGTACCTACACAGAAAATTTCATTTCACACATGATATATTTAGAGGTGCCCCCGACATTATTAAGTTTGGCAAAATTCATGAATTTAGTCAAGTTTATGAACGCTAAATTACACACTGAGTGTTGCCCAGTTAGTATAAGATAGAAAAGTATAATCTGAAGCGAGCGTATAAAGACGCGTGGGTGTTGAAGCACGCGGAGATGATTTCGCAACTCTCCTAAACCGTTATTCGAACGCTACACTCTAGTCAGTAGTCATTAGTCAACTCGCGTGAGTACTATTTCACTTGTGATACCCTTTGAATTTTACGTTTTGAGATCAAGAAATCAGACTCATGTAAGTAGTATTTTCAATTTCCTATTCAGGTTTTAGATATTATTGTAATACTTTAGCACATATTATATCTCTTTATTACAGTAAAATGTCTCAAGTCAAAACACGACAAATGATGACCTGTGCTGTGTTCGGATTACCAGAGAAATTACCAGTATCTCAATTACCAACTTATAATGACGTTATGAAAAATTACCTATTCATTAAATATGAATTAAAGACCAATAAAACAGTAAAAGAGCCAACCGTTCATGACTTATCCGAAATATTGGCTCAAGAAGTTTCAGAAATTTGGCAAAAAGCGTGTTAAAAGATGTTGGCATTATTTCACCAAACGATCCAAGTGGTGTTATTGATCGTTCAAAGTTACGCCGAGAAAGAACTAATAAAGTCGAGCAGCTTTACAGGATGCAGATCGCAAGAAAACCCTACTCGGTATGTATTTTGATGGCAAAAAGGATAAAACTTTGATTAGTATTCGAAAAAAAGAAAAATTTTACAGAAAAAGAGTACTAGAAGACCTTTAGGTATGTGATTTTATCAGAGCCAGGAAGCATGTGACGTGTGAGTTTGGAACTGCTAAATGTATTAAAGATAATGACTAACACACTTGAAATCCAAATCGGTGAAACTCGGTGAAATAGTTGTTGTTGGTTGCGATGGAACAGTAGTAAACACAGGTTTTAAAGCTGGTATTATTCGTTTGATGGAAGAAGAACTTAATAAACCATTACAGTGGTTTATCTGCCAGTTGCATTCCAGTGAATTACCACTGCGACATCTGTTGTTACATTTGGAAGGAAAAACTACAGGGCCGAAATGCTTTTCAGGTGCCAGGTGGATATCAATTACAAAAATGTGAAACAATGCCAATAGTCGAATTCAACGCCATTCCTACAATATTACCTCAAATTGCCAGGGGTGATTTTAGTACCGACCAAATCTGTACGATATTATGATCGCTATCAGTACTGGCGTTTTTTCTTCAGATTTAGCTAACACTGAACGTGGATCCTCAACCATTCTAGATGGCTTACAACAGCAAATCGAATTCTAAGATTATATGCTACTAAACCGGACCCCGAAGAAAAATTAGTGATATTAGCCACGTACGTGATGAGAGTTTATGGTCCGATGTGGTTTAGAATAAAATGTAATCCCTCGTGTATAAACGGAGCTAAGCACCAGTGGCAAATAATTAGTCTGAGTCGCTATTTGAACGCCGATTTGAAGAAGGTCTTTGACAAGGTAATCCAACGAAACGAATTTTTTGGTCACCCAGAAAATGTTCTTATTTCTATGCTTGGAGATGACAGGGAAATTATACGAGATCTAGCATATCGACGAATTTTAAAAGCAAGAAGTGAGAAAGCTCCAGGACTTCGAACGTTTAAACTGCCTTCATTTAATTTCGATGCTGAAGATTATACCGACATTATAACGTGGCGAGACTGTGAGATAACTGAGCCACCTCTGACTTTAAATTTATCTGATGACGACTTGAAAGCCATTGTCAAAAACGGTCTCGGCACATGTCAAAAAATTAAAGATTTTTCATGCCATACTCAAGCCGTAGAGCGCTGCACCAAAGTGGTGACAGAAGCTTCAAGTGCAGTTTGTGGAAAAAATAAACGAGACGGTTTCATCAGGGCAAGAGTACTATCACGTCAACAAATGCCTACTTTTGATACAAAAAAAAACAATTTAATATTTAATTATTGTATTTCTGAATAATTATCTACTTTACCATTATTACTTGTATATCGCTTCTTTAAATCTGTATAAAAAAATATAAAATATTGACCTAACAAATAAAATATATAGTTTGATAACAATATGAAAAATAGGTAATTTTTTTTAAATTTTCAGTTGTGTTGGGGCACCTCAAAACATCATTACAAATAGGTAATATTTTGTACGTTTAATTTACTCATTGAAAGGCAACTTTGCATCGCTACACCGTTTAAAAAAACAAAATTATTTTTGTATTCATACATTATCGCTCCACCCTAATGGATATCGACGAAATAAATTTAATAATATGGCGAAGATTGATATCGTCCAACAACAAGTAACCGGAGCTTATGATACTCGAATTGCAAGTAGTTTTATGTGACAGAAGTAAAGATTGCAACACCATAGACAACACACGATACAGTTAGATAGGCTGCAGACATGTTTGGAAAATGCAACCCAACAAGGACACTTCAAACAGCTAACCGCGATAACGACAAATTAACAAGCGGAGTGCCGCAAGGATCTATATTCTGGCCAATTCTTTAATCCACATCGATGACTCTACAGTAAGTGTAACTTCTGCAGAAACGAGCTTGTTGCAAACGATGCATGTAGTAAGAAAATCATTAGAAGGACTAGATGATAAAAAATATTGAAGATAAAGAAAAACGCTCTTAAGAAAGAACTAGTAAAGCTTTTAGGAGTTTACACCACTCATTAACTTGGCGAGCATATTAGAAACATGAATATGATAATATCGAATGAAGAAGTTTACAACGCGAGAAGTAAAATCGAACTTGCAATGTCTTATCATAGATTGAAAAATCTCAGTTGTGTCCAAACTACCTAAAAGTGAAATATATAAATTTAAATAAATTTCAGTTCACTGAAGAAGTATTTTTAATATTGGGTCTGGTAGTCAGCTTCCCTCGTATTTTTGTTTCTTTTCACCATTATTTCGTTAGCTTTACATTCCATGTTCGGCCTTATATCGGTCTCTTCCTGCTTCTACTCTTAACTCAAGTAATAACGCTTGAATTTTACATTTAAAATAAATTGACAATTCCCTATAAATCAATTATTTACAATAAATAAGAATATGAAATACGAAGCCAAGGCAAAAATTTACGTGCAACGAAAAATATTACATATTTATGTAAAGAAATTACACAGTACGAGACTGAATTGATTGATATTCCCGCTCGTCGAAATATCGAACGGCATCTAGTTAATGTCGAAGAGTTTTCTTATTGAGAATTGAAGTGCATCGTGAATAAATTGGTAATATAAGACGTACATACATTCAGCTTTCAGTTACACTTAAATTTAAACTTGCAATGAAAATATCTATAATAACAGCGACAAGACTTAATATTCAAGCAAAAATGTGGAAATTTTTCCCAACAGGAAAAATTCGGTGTGGTTTACACATCTGAAGGTTTATTGTGTATCTGAATAAGGGAATTGAACATCTGGAAATTCTTGCGGGGATACAGCATTTTTTCCGTGTATTTTCTCATGCTGACGATTGCAAATATTTACTAAATTTTGCTGCTTCTTGGCATATTTCCTCTTTTGTTTTTAGCTGTACATTTAATTGAATTTTTCTGTCCAAACTGTGTTGAATCCCAGGTTGATAGGATGTAAAGCTGAAATATTGAGTACATTTAATCGTTGTTTTTTTCAGGACATTCAGGACAAAGTTTTACAAATAGATAGACACACCTTCAACTAACATAGTATATTTAGTCTCAAATAAAATTGAGAGTTTCACATTTATTTAATAAATTAAGATCTTGTGGTTTACTCAACATGCAGAAATACACAACGTTGTTATTATCCATTATCAAATGGACCGTAATAAACATTCGTGCGAGACAAGGGCAATCTTTCGATTTGAACATCTTCGCAATAAAAGTGCGCCTTTGCACTCCGCACGACGCGCTCCCGTTTCAGAACTTTCATTGTATTACCGTCGAGGTCGGGCAAAAGTTATGCGAGTTTTTATTCGAAATAATTTAAAGTTTTCGACCGTTACTTCGGAACGCTACAGTTGGTTATTGTATTAAAGTCGTTGCGCGAACGAAATATTTTTATTATCGCCGGGAAGCGAAGAATTTCGAAAAGTCTTTGATAATAACTCGCTCGATTATCTTTCTTGGTGCTCTTTGGGAAAAATTTAACAAAAGCGGCGAATAGTAATAGAGGAAATTTTAGTTTTATTTCACAAAACTATTTCCATTTTTTTAACATAATAATTTTTGGAAAATTTCGTGTTTAAAAATTGCGTTGAACTTTTTGGAAACGCTACCAAAATTTAAAGAAAAATTTACATAAGATTTGCATATTTGCATTTTTGTATTTGATACTTTCTTTGTAGATTTAGGTGAGTACATTCGAATCTTGTCGAATATTTACGTCGACATTTCGCTCTCCAGAAATTCATACTTTTCTATGAAAGCTTAGGAAATTTTCCACAACTTGTAATTTTTGCATCAAAAACCAATTCTGGATTATTTCAAATTGTAAATTTGTTCCGAGTACATTTGTCGATTCATCCACCAGATGAAACCGCCCAACGCATTACGTTATCATGATAGATCATATACGAGCAATCAAAAGCACGATCGACGTTTTATATCGGCGTCATTTCCATTATCCGCTTTTCGTACCGAATCGCCGATAAAATATATGTCGACGTTCGTTCGTATTTACAAAACCGGACGCCGGAGTCGACGGGCACCGACCGACCGACTCGAACAAGTGGCCAATATCGCGCACAAATTTAGCCGCATAGACAGATTGGAATTAGTCCGTTCGAAATTGAGCAAGATCCAGGTGCGATTAAATATATTGTTTTTTGAAATTGTAATTAAATGAAATTGGAGCAATTTACAAGTTAAAACGATTTGTGTGTTTATATATTTTTTTTAAATTTATTTATATTTCAAAATTTTATGCAAAAGTAAACTAACTTTAAACAAGAAACTTACAGATGAGGACGTTGGGATAGAAAATGAAATATCCAAGAATTAAAATAGTAGTTTACGCAACAAGTGCGTGAAGTGGTCAACAAGTACGGATATTTTGCCGTGGTTGCCGTGGACAATGCGTAAAATAATTTATTTTATCGCACTTGTGTTATAATGAATCTATTATATCACTTGTGTTATAATGAATTACTTTATGCACTGTTTGGAGTACGAAAAAGCCTACTTTATGCATCGGTTGTGGATAAAAAAAGGTTATGTAATCAATATATTCATAGTTTATTTGTATACAATTTATTGCAAAATAAATTGTTAATAATTTACAAACTCTTTAGATTTCCATGTTTTTGAGAAAAAAACGTGTTGCCATTCACGAGCAAGAATAAATCTTTTAAAGCTACAGGTGAACTTTGAGAAGAACATAACGTGCTCTCCGTGCTTGAAAAGAAAGAAAAAGATCTCCCGCACGGGTGAAACATTCTTCATTCCGGCCATGATTTATAGATAAAAGTTTGCAAGTTCGGACAGTAGACTAATGCACCACCTGCCCGCCGTTCTCGGTCTCTCCCTAGGCCAGTAAAACGCGGCGGCAGTGTGTTATTTTCGAGCGCGGCACGAAAGAGAGATGATCTTTTGTTGTAAATTAAACGCTTATATCAGAAACTTTTCCGTTAACAAAGGATGTGTACCAATTTCGTACCAATTTCGCATATTTCTCAGCGTATTTTTTCCATTTATACGATGAATTTCTTGTTAATATTTATTTAAATAAATTAAAAGAAAGTTTTAATAATTTTCTTTGTATACAATAGACAGAATGTTAAAGTTGGTGTACTACTATTGAAAGTACTATTGGTTGAGGAATTGCAATATATTATTTGTCTGGTAGTATAAAGATATCGCTAAATACTAAATCATCGAAATAAAAAAGATAATTAAGTAAATTCCCACAGGCGGTAATGCGTTTCTCATGGACCAACACAAACTAGATAAATATTTAATTAAGGGAGTCGATAAAAATAACACAAAACCACCCGAGGCACGGAGAATTCGAAATGAATATCCGTCTTTCGACAAAAACTTTCGTAATTGATAAAATTTACCTCAGGTGGGAAATTTCATTCAGCGCGACAGCTGCCGTTTTTCTTCCGGAATGCGAATGTTAAAAGTTCAAACGAAGGAAACTCGAGGATTTATTATTATTATGAAATGATTAGTGCGGGGACCCGACATAAAATAAACTGAAACACTCCTCATATACACGGCTATTAATTTATTTTCGCGAAATTACATTTTTTTTTATTGTATGTGTATGGTGCTGGCCCGAACGCCTCATAAGCTTAACGCTTGTCATGATTTGCCCCCGCAAATCACCGTTTAAGTTTAAGTGTAATTTGTGTGTGTAAAGTTTTAACAAGGAATAGGTATATTTTGCCATTTTCTTTCGCACACCGCAACAACGCGGAAATCCTCGGTGCGATAATTCGTACGTATTTTCGGAAATCTTTGTCACATGCTGATCCCGTGATCCCCTTGGTATCGTGCCGAAATCGTGACCTGGAAATCTGTTCTTCCATTAGTGAGAGGATGAAGTGGAATATCGGGATAAAGGGGATTATACAATGCTGCATATTGAACTAGAAAACTTCATTAATACATACACATCCAGACAAAATTAAACAGATGCCTCCCACGACTATTCCACGAAGTTTGTGAAATTTTGGAAAATTTTCATGTTTGAAAGTTTGAAAGGAAATATAAATACATCAGATGAATGCAACAGCGTATATCTGAACGAAGCTCTTGTAAGCTTGTCATTTCTTAATAATAATTAACATATACGAAATCTTATAATTCGAGTATTTTATTGTATTTGCGAGACGCACAATGGAACTAAATTAATTCCTCTTGGACGTTCTTTTCTTTTAAATAGGCACACTACGACGACGAGTACTTCCATATATTTAGATAGCGCGCTGATGAATGAATTTAATTAACGTCGTGCATAAATTGCTTCTCGTTGTATTTCGACCGCCTTAATTTAATTAAGCGTATAACTGCGTATAACAAAAGAATACGTCGGATGTGTAAACAGCGAGCGGAGTGCTCCGCGCAAACAAAAATGACAGATTGAATTTGTTCCTTCGCGAATGGAAATTATTTTATTTTATGGAGTGCGCGTGTTGTTATATGGTATTTTGTGCATTTTCCACGGTTTTAAGTATATTGTAAACAGATAAACATGACAAACAAAAGCATTTGAAGATCTAAAAGTATTACTACTTGAATTAAAAGACTGGATAATGTGGGTATATCTTGGAAACCTCCCAGTCGCAGAAGCTGTGATATTCGCTTTGGACGGTCGTAACATTACTATCCCATCTGTCGAAGATACATAGAATAAATAAATGATAAAAGGTGAGCTACATATTTTTTTAAATTTTGACAACGAATTCTTAAATTTCAAACCAATAAAGGGGTTCAAATGTACCTAAAAAAAAATTATTATGACACACAAACGTATATACAGGCTGTAACATTAGTGCGATATTCTTCGATATCTCCGTTGTTATGCAAAATACAACAAATATTTTAAGACAAAAGTTTTTTGAATTTATGGTCTCCACCACCTAAAATTATTTTCAGTTATACAGAGTGTTTCGTTTGTGCGCAACCACGAACAACTTCAAAATTTTAAATGGAACACCCTATATATTATTACATTTGTGAATTCCCTGAGTAATTCTAATATAAGTTTGTATAAGATAATATTTGTCTATGTCTATTCGTTTTTAAGATATTTGCATTTATTCGGAAATTTTGACAGCTGACGGTCTTCGGCAAAACGCATATAGTTCAATAACGAAATACAGCAAGATCATGAAATTTTATGCAACGCTAGAGGGATCTTTAGTGATAATAGTAAAAGC
>JAFFZR010012796.1:0-12687 GCA_018397195.1 Lethrus apterus | reverse complement strand
GTAGCACTAGTTTATCAACTTTGTTTAACAAAACATTTAAAAATTACATTTATGGTTCTCAGGAGTGATGACAATGTAGGAAAATTAAAAAATACATCAATATCTCGAAAATTATTAATTTTAACTACATATGTTGCTTATTCAAATTAATAGACAATTAAATTTTGCTTTCGACTAATGGATAAAAATATAGCGCTTCCATTTAAAAAAATTAAGTTTTCCGCATTTCAATTGTTTCAAAAAGAAGAAGATTTATTGAGTATGTTGTGTTAAATATCGAATTTCTAATGCTTTTACTATTATCACTAAAGATCCCTCTAGCGTTGAATAAAATTTCATGATCTTGCTGTATTTCGTTATTGAACTATAGGCGTTATGCCGAAGACTGTCAAAATTTTTGAATAAATGCAAAATATCTTAAAAACGAATAGACATAGACAAATATTATCTTATACAAACTTATATTAGAATTACCCAGGAAATTCAAAAATGTTATAATATATAGGATGTTCCATTTAAAATTTTAAAGTTGTTCGTGGTTGCGCATAAACGAAACACTCAGTATAACTGAAAATTGTGTGTGGTGGAGAGCATAAATTAAAAAAACTTTTGTCTAAAAATATTTTTTGTGTTTTGCATAACAACGGAGATATCGAAGAATATCGCACTAATGTGACAGCCTGTATAAGATACTGAAAAACAAAAGAATTTCAAAATAACAAAATATTTCAAAAACTTATAATTTCAGGTGCAGGTATGCAATATGAAATATTTATAGAATTTAACATAGAAATAATTCAAGAATGTAATAAAATACAGGACGTTCCATTTGAAATAAGGAAGTTGATAGTACATAACTTCCATTGTAAGCGAAAATTCTGGAAACTCGAAAATATAATCGTTCTTTTTCGAAAAATGATAACGAATCCATAAACTTTCGACTTAGCTGAATCATCCTGTATAATTATAAGCAAATATTTTGAAGATTTCTGTAGAGTTAGTACGATCGTTTTGTATTATGCATTTGTTACAAAAAACAAACCTCTAATTGAATTAATATTTTTCTTATCATCCTTTTCGTCAAGTATTGGTTGATGTTGCTGCCTTTGTTGTTGCGGTGGAGGAGAAGTAGAATCTGCGGATGAACAGCTGGCATCAACTCTAACATCCCTCCCTTCCCCAGAAGACCAATTATCACCACCAGTAAATAACTCTTGAAAAGTGTCCATTGTACAACACTTCTAACGTTCGTTTACAACCACCACAATCCAAGAGAACTCGTAGCATGGCCGAGCCGATAATTGGCTGACGCACACGCAAAAAAATGTTACTTTTTTCGAACACTCAACATACGGGGTAAGGTTACAGGACCGTTCACAAAAATACACTTGCACATGTCGCGTGTACTTAGAGCACAAACGCTACGTTTTTAAATCGCTCGAATTAATTTTTTTATTAAACCTGAAACAAAATAGAGAACAAAAGGCGACAAAACGGCAATTTAATTTTTTATTCGCAAATCGCGCACGTAAATTTTAAAGTCAACAAGAAACATTTAAAGTTGTGAAATAATTCACAGTTAATCAATTTTAGTTTTAACGTACGTACATGACTCTTCACTTAGTGATAAGGAATGGGTCGTTACTACATTCACGAAGTATGCTCATATATTTTTGAAGTTCGTTGACCCGTCGACATATGTCAATAAACGGTATACGCATATACCTAACGTTACAACAAATGTTTAAATATCTCATTAAAACTCTTTTAAATTGAACGATATCGAATTAACTTATATTATTTGAAATATTATTAAAGTATTATTTCAAATATTTAAAGGCAAGAATTTAAATTTATTTATTTCAATTTGTAAGTTGTTTATTTAAGCGTTTAAAACATTATTTTTATTTAACATTTTATTAAGTATTAGTTTAAAAAATGCAATTTAATTCAATTTTAAAAAATATAGTATTAGAATATTAAATATATTTAGTATGCAAACTTGTCAATTCATTTTTAAAAAAACTTAATAAAATACGAAAAATATATATATTTACTACAAATTTGTAGAAATATTTACATTGTAAGTAAATAAATAAAAATTGAATGAATAATTTTAAATGGAATATTTTTTTATTAAAAAGAGATTTGTTAACTTTTTAATAACAAAATAACTCATGCAAATATATTGCCCATAAGATTTATATTTAGACTATTTTATATTTAAATTAAATTAACATTGTGAAAAAATAATTAAAAATATTATTTTTAAACAAATATTACTATTAAGTATACTAAAACCAAAGCAAACATTTTGAAATATTTTATTTGAATTACAAAAGTGTTTACAACAATGTAAACAGAATAAGACAATTGCAAATTTGAAAATTGTATGAACGGGATTATTTATATGTGATGTGGAAAGCATGCAAATTAAAACGGTAAAACATAAATTCGAAGAAAATGTGAGAAAAAGTAAAGTAAATCCTCAAAAAAATCCACGCAATTTAAAAATATCGTGTGTCATTTGCTTTAAGGTACGTATAAAATTTGACGAAAGCGGCAAACTTGTAATTGATGATGTTTGTCCGTATGGTACACAATATGACCGTGCGGGCTCTGTTTGGAGGCGCGGCTAAGCCATTGAACCCGAGGTTGTTCACCGCCAAATATGGATGAGTGAGAGAAGTGATCCTGATAAAAGAAGGAACAAACTTTTTTTCAATATAAATATCTTCGCTGAAGACTATTCACTGAATACATATTACGGATCACAAATGACGCGGTTTTCGATGACGTGCAAAAGGCTTAAAAATGTATGAAATAACAAAGATATAGAAATACATAATATAAACAACTTGAATAAGAGAGCTTTACATAAATCTGGCACTTGCAAACTAACCCTGCAATATTTGTTTATATGCAAAGCGTGAATTATATCATAAGGCACGTCAGTTAATATGAAATACTTAAATATAACAGACATACGAAAACACCAAATTATGTAAACCAATGTACAATGATACACGAATATTTAATGTTAATTTGAAAATAAAATTTAATTACATAAAGTACGCAAAGGCAATGATCTCTGTAGTTTATTAAATGAAATAAAAAAATATCACATGTCTATTTTTAAATGAAGTGAATGACCGATTATGTATTTCTGATAATGCGAAACAATAATAAAGATTGTGTTATCTGAACAAATTTCGAGACAATAATTAATAATTACAATACGCCGTATTTTTGACACGTTTTGTAATTCATTTACTAGTTTACTTTTAACTATTATATGTGAAGTGCCTATACCAGAATCACCAAGTTTACGTTACACATAATTATTTTAGTGTGATTAGTGATTAGTGATTACGTATAAATATACAAAGACCACTTCCTTGAAATTAATTGTCAACGTGAAACCCACCAAAACATTAACATTTTCTATGAATAAATAAACGAAGGTATTTTTGTTACTTAGTTTAAATAATATAAACTTTTAGCTTCACGCGACAAGCACTTTACACCTAAATTAATTACACTATTATTATTAAACCACTATGTAATTTTAAACCACCTATTTTATACATAAAAAAAAACACATCATAGTTCACTGTCAACGCAGGAATTAGTTACGGACAACTTCTTAAGGATGTAAACGTTATCACTAAAAAATTAAAAGATATTTTGGACATTTTTTAAGAAAGTCTGTTCATAGCAAATTGTCCGTGTATCTGTGTAGTAATATAGGAATATACGCGTCGATAGACGCGACGCAGACAGGCCGTCTTTGTCACGCGCGCGAGCCTTTGAATTTTATGTAAAAACGTGAGTCGTAGCCGCGAATCTGTGACGTAGCGCATCCCCTCCCCCGTCAAGAAGGTTCGTTGACCTCACTCTACACTATGATTCTGTACAATCGGCCGTCATCGGAATGTATCGAACCGCCTGGCGATTTTTAAACCCATGAAATTATTGTCCTTTTTTTTCGCTCGTCATAAATTGGCAATTTGTTCGGTTTGTTTCTCGGAAATAGGACTGAATTTGTATTATATTATCAAATTCGTACAATACGATAATTCCAAGTAGGTATCACAAACATTTTTATTTCATTAATTGTAATTGTAACGGTAATTGTAATTTATTTCATCAATTGTAATAAAAAATATGTAAATTACTTCGGTATTTACAATCTATATTCAAAAATTAATCCATTTAGTTCGCTCTCGCTGAAAAGAAACCGATTTAAAATGTATCCAAATGTTTAAACCGTACACTCCTGAATTACAGTAATTTGTATGTATAGACGACTTCTTCGTAACATTTGTTATGCATTAAATAATTACAGACCAAAAAGAGAATAGTTAAAACACATGACCAAAAATGGAAAATATATAGAGAAGACGACAGAGAAATAACCGACAACAGATATAGCGATGAAGATATATTACATACGAAAAATACATACAGAAATTATGCATATGAAAAATGGAAATCATGGAAACGCCAGCAGAATTAATTAGATTTGAGGAAAATGAGAATGGACAGAAGAAATTACATTAATAACACTTTTTATTATTACATGGGAAGGAGCAATAAAGGCAACATGAATCAAGAGGACTACTGTACAAAGCTCCAAACAACTTATCGCACACGGCCATAGGCAAACGACATAGCATTGATAGAGAAGGATAAAAAAACCGACACTAATAACATTAGTCTGGAAATTTGCATCGTGCATTTGAACAATGGAAATCATGAAAAAGCTGCAAAATTAATTAAATTGACGAAAATGACCATGACCATGACCAAGACCAACACTCGAAGAAGCAATAGAGGCCAAAAGGAACTATTGTAAAAAGCTCCAAACCACTTATCGACATTCGCTGATAGCAAGGGACAGAAAAGGCACTAATAGCATTAACGAGAAACGCGAAAAGTAGAGGTCTGGAAATAAACCACAATAAAATCAAATACGTAAATGAAGTTCCAGAAGAGAAACAACCAACATAAACCAATTCAAGATTAGAGAATATAGTTCCAAAAATATAGGAAGTTTCAAATACTAGCTAATTGCAGATTTTCAAAATATATCGATTGTATTTAATCAAAATTTGGAAACCGCAACATTATATTGCACAAAGCATGTATACTTGTGTGATTATTATATGTAAATGTATTTAATGCAACAATAAATTCTATACATATCTGCATTTCATAGTAAATTGTAAAGATAATAAGAATAGAAAACGGAAAAAGTATTGGATCTCTTCCAAACCCTTCCTCAACCTTTGTCGATGTCTTCGCTGCACCAGTGCTACCAATTATTTTCTGCTTGTCCACAACAATATATTTACAACTGTACCTGCTGTCGCTCACTTCTTTCAGCCAATTACCACTTATATTTCAATATTTTCTTAATTCGTGCTTTAATATTCTTCTTCTCTCCTTTTCTCACCTATGACTCTCTCCTTTTCTCACATATGATTCTCTCCTTTCCTCACCTATGTCTCTTATATCTCCTTCTCCAATTTCGTTACTATTCTCATTTGTCTTACAAAATGAACTCCCACTGTAGTTGTTTAAAAAATGTTAGCATCGATTAGAGCCTAAAGGCAATATTTCAGCACATGTTAGACAAAACTACATCGTCCCCTCATCAATAGTTATGAACTCACTAATGTTGTTATTCCTTTTACAGTTTTTTTTTTTATAAATGATTTTAACAGTGTTGCTAATTTGTCAATATTCTAAAAGAGTGGAATGTCTTGAAATCTAATAGATTTTAGCAGAAAATCTAAACAAGGGCGCTACAACTAGAAAAATCAACACCAGAATAAAGTTCAAAATTTACGATAGTAGCGAAAAGAGAAAAGAGGGCGAAGAAGGCTAGTAAGTAGTTTCGAAATGAAAAAAGTAAGAAAAAATTGAAAAGGCCTAACGTGACGTAAATTAAAAGATGAATGGAGAATATGAAGTCGTAGAGACATGAAAAAGAGTATGGGAATCGGAAAGCTTTCACATAATTAAAGATGAATAACAACAAAAATATTAAATTAAGTATAATTCGACGAAGATCAGAAAATAATAAGGAGAAAACCCGAGAAGAGAAGATTACAAAATCATTTCTTTGCGGCTATGAAGAAGGAGATAGATGCATGTAGGCAATGGATGCACAAACATAATGACCATATGGCCGGGTGGGAAGTTAAAAAAAAATACTTTGACACACCCGCGCTTTTTTTCTTCTTGCAAAACATTTACTACCCAAATGCGGATTAAATTTCCACTTAATATGAGGAAAATATTTTCAATTCCTTTATTTATTATTTCTTCGAAAATTTAGAAATAACTTTTCTACATTTTCTAATTCCCTATATTTTTGGCGTATGAGTGTGACTTATCTATATCGCCTTTCATAGTTGACAACCAGAAATTTGACAATTATAAGCAGTTTGCTGGGGTTATGTACAGTCTAGGTCAGATAAATGTAGCACAAACTTTTTTCAATAAATTTGTGTGGTGTAGTTTTACCTTTAATGCGAAAATCAGCTTTTCATTTAATAATTCATTAAACGTCAAATATAATTTTTGACTATATAATGGCACGAAAACTTATTGACATTACAGACTTTTTTACCTTTAACTTATATTTTGTAACTCATTGGGTTGACACACAACAGTAACATTTTAAAATTTTGACATAACAGAAATTTGAGGTTGTACTACATTTATCTGACCTAGACTGTATCTAACAGTAACATGAAATGTGTGTTCCGAAGGTATTCATTGTAGTTTCATTAAAATTCTTTTAGTGACGTTACTTAAAAATAGTAACTCAAGTACGCAGGATATTTATAACTCCGTAACATTAATTAAGTCGTTTTAGGTACCTTACTACATTAGTAAAACAAAATTTATATTATATATTTGGTAGGTAATAGGCATTTTTGTTGATTTCTGTTTTGTAATGTTTTCGGAATTTGAAAAAAATTACTTTGTAATCATTTTATAGGTAAGTGCAAATCTATTGAACTTAATTTGTTTATTTTTACTATGACCTGTAAAGTTAAATGTTATTTTTTACAGCATCAACCGGCTCATGCCACTTTTGGTAACGTTCTATATCTGGGAAGAAACGCAAGTAGAACGCAGGCTGTTAAATGTATTTTTTCAAGTTCTCTGAGCAAGAATGGAAGTACTTTAGCAATTAAAAGTTGCGACAAATATTGTGCCAGACTATAAAAGTGAAGAATTATAAAAATATGACACTTAGATAAAATAAAATAAAGAAATGAAAAATAAAATTTATTGTAGTTCCATTAAAATACAAATCTTCAAAATTTTGTACCGAATATCCATTGTTTTAAGGCATCTTGCAAGAACTTTTCAGCCATTTTTGCAGATTTAGGTTTGGCATAATATTCGCTCCCACTTCTAATTTTTGATACAGCCTACATATATTTTTCAAAATCACGAAAGAAAACATCTTCACCGGTCTGAAATAGTAATTGACTGCTACTTCAGCCCGGTTGCCATAAACATAAAAATTATTATAAAAAACACTTCACTGTACATTTTAAAAAATTCGAAAAGGATAATTGTTCAACCCCTATCAGCGAACGCGGATTAACTTGAAGAGCATAGGGATCTTGGAAATTAGAACTTAGTAATTTTTCAAAAATAAAATGAAATTCTTTAATCTATAATAATTGATGTATCAAAATTACTCGACAATAGTTATTTTTGAAGTACACCTTATACATCATGCAAAATGCTTTTAAATCTGTTCTGGCAGTTCTCAACGAATTTCCACTGTGGTCTTAGTAACGATTTCCTCCTAAAGATGTCTTAATCTACCGAACAAAGAAAAATGTATGGGCGCCAAATAAAAGCGCGAACGTGTGAAATTAGTCGAGAACGGCCAAGATACTTAAAATTTAGTCAATGTAAGCCATGAACAAAAATCTTTACTTAAACTACTGTTTATTTCTTAATGTCAAATTAACTTTTGTCAAAAATGTTCAATAGGAAAATGCTCCTAAAATTCTTCATAAAAAAGAGGATTCTAAAAGAAAAGCTTTGATTTGTTTGAAGAATATTTTTGACAAACGTCAATTTGACATTAAGAAATAAATAGTGGTTTAAGTAAAGACATGCCGATTTTTGTTCATGGCTTACTTTGACTAATTTTTTTTCGATCACACTGTATATCAAGTGTAAACTCTTCACATGTTCTTTTTAATCCGTTTTGAAAGTCGGATTATACACTGATTTCTAGAAATAAATTGTGCAGATTGATGATTAATCGGTTTTGACCAAAAGTCCAACTTTGACAAATGAAACAATAAGTTTTTCTTTCAAATTTGAATCACTTTTCGAAATTTTTAATTCTTCGTGCAACTACTATTTGTGCCATATGTACCAAATAACCATAAAACTAAAATAGTAGATCATAAATCTTTTTCAAGAAGATTCTAAGTACATTACGAAAAACAAAAACAACCTCAAGCACATATAATATTGCAAAATCGATTCGCCTTTTACTCTTATTCCCGCAACAAAATCATTAATTAATATACGATCTCAAGTGAAAACATATGTATTATGTATTTTCTAAGAAGATTTGTTTAGTTGTGTTAGGATTATTTTTCTATATGTTGATTTTCAGATATATAATTACATGGATTAAAATTTGATGAGCAGGGTCTATCCAAGTCTAAGATATTCAAGACTCCTTCATGAAAAAGATCAAAGCAATGTCACTTGCTTATTTCTATTAGTTGACGGAGTTTTGCGTTTCATTTAACAGTAATTGTTGATTTATCGAGTCCAACAACGCCAGGATGTTCCATATTATGCATTTTTAAAATGAAGTGGTGTTTCCATAAAGGACCAGTATACTGAGTGCCTCGTAGTCAGATTTATTAATCTAACTAATGAGATGCTTCGTTGAATTATTTAGTGAGTCTACTAGTAAATCGTAAAACGCCTAATCCATTAAAAAGCCTAATCCATTAAAACGCTTAATCCCTTAAACGCCTAATCCATTAAAAGCCTAATCCATTAAACGCCGAATAAATTAAACACCTAGTCTATTAAACGCCTAGTCCATTGAACGCCTAATCCGTATGTCGCCTTTTTCCATAAAACGCCTAATTCATTAAACGCCTAATCCATTAAACAGTTTGTGTAAACTGTCAATTAACGTACAGAGTGAGCAACTGGAAGTGACCACCACGTGACCACATACGTCACAAAAATAGTGTATTTTTTTGTTTTACTGCTACCCATCCTGCTTATTGTATTTACGTTCTGTCATCTGTCATTTAACGTGTTTGAAAGCGCTAGTTTTTATGTTTCTCCAAATTATTTCTGTATTAAATGTATTCTATTAAAAAGCAATTTATTCTTCTAAGTAAAAAAAAGTCATTTTGAAGGTATACAAGTACTGATCAAGCTAATAATTTGACACTTCTCTTCTTTTAAGGTTATATTTATAAAATAGTACCAACTTAGCAATGTCGCCACCTTAAAATTTGAGGTCACGTGGTGGTCACTTCCAATTGCTCACTCTGTATGAATTCAATGGTTTTCCATTATGATGTTTCGTATGTTGGCAACACTGATGTCATTTATAAAGGCGAATCATATTGAAAACTCTGTCCGACTACTCTGAAAGCAATGAAAAACGGAACAACATCGGATAATTTCAATGCTCGGATAATATAAAGCAAGAACTTTATGAAAGATTTGAAATGCGTTTCTTACTATCTTTGAGTTGGTTAAAATTTAATCTAACGTAAACCGTTTGGGCCATCTATTGATAGGGATAAAAGCATAATCGTAGTCCTTGTTTGTGGTATTAAATTTCTACCGCTTTAGTTGACGTAGTTGACGTATGACAAAAACGTCAAATTTGACAGAAGAATAACCAACATGAAAATAAATTATTTCCCATCAAGTGTCAATTTATGATTGATGTTTTCATTTAGAAATTAGAATGTCAACGCTGACGTAAATATAACCCTAAATCATTTCTTCACATTTGTCAATATTGAGTTAGAAGTTAGAACATATATAACAGTAAAATGTCAATAGTCTAACGCAAACCGTTTGCGCCATCTATTGAACCGAAAGAAAAACGTAATATATTGGGAAAAACTGCTAAAGTCAATTGTGATAATGAGTTTAGGTCACGTCATCAATTTTGTCTTTATTATAAACAAACTCCATAAATTGAAAGTCAAACCTACTTCGTTGTCATGGATAATCTGATAAAATTAATTACAAAGGACGATTCGTTGATCCTAGTCATCTTATATTATTATTATTTTTACTCGAGGTACTATCAGTTCATGATATTCCCGTAATAACTTCAACTTAGAGATAAATTATTCCAGTATTCGGTGCAGTGGAGGAGGAAAGGAAAATCTAATCTGAAGAACCAATCATAGGCTATCTCGAAATAAAAAAACATTGTACTTCATGTCCTAACTAAGCTTTGAACCCTAAACAATGATTATTAACCTGATGAACCAACAGACTAATCATTCTAATTGGAATTCTAACTTAGTTTCGATAATTATATACCGAGAAGCATTAATAATTATTTTGAGGGGCTTGGATTGGTACCATATATTGGAAAATCTTTATTGTTTATAAATAAATAGTAGATCAATAGATTATGTCTTTTTTAAATATGTTGCCTCCATATTAGGTTTTTAACTTTTCAATATTTTTATATGGTTTTAATCAATATAAAAAAGTTTTCTATAAATAATTAATTTTTTAAAATTGAATTCTAAAAATACATTTATATGTAAAAACTCATTTAAGAGGAATATTTATAAATGGGTCAATAATTTTCAATGTATTTAATTATTACTTCAACAGTTATAAGTTAACATTAATATATCGTAGTCAGCCTCTTAATAAATAAATAAATGAATAAATAAATAAATAATAGTATAAGCAATTCTTAAACATTTTAACGTTTTATGAATTTATATCGTAAGACGACTGGAAAATGTAATTTTTTTACACGTGAAAAAACAACATAATAAACATCAATTGCGCTGTGGAAAAGCTCAGGATGATAATAATAATAATTATAACATGCAAATATTCATGCACACGAGTATATGCGAAGGTTACCGAACTCCCATATGTTCACTAAGTAGGTCACTGAGACCGACTAGCGAGTTGGGTCATTGACTGCACACTCTTCGATAGTTGCTGGTTGCCGGACTGCAAGTCGCCTGCGTTCATTCGTTACAGCGCGTATGATCGATTACAGGATTAGCGCTGCAAAAACTATAATCCGTTTTATGCATTCGCATTTTTACAATTCTATTTATATACGATTTGCATTTAGCCTGATAAATGTTATTCTGTATGATTGTTTTATACAGTGTGATTATTTACATCAGAAAATGTTGACACGAAGGAAAATGTCGCAACCTGTTTTATAAAAACATTGCCCCTTAAACAGTTCGTACAAACATTACAGGAAATTCATTTAGAATTGCTTTAATTGCGACAATTTTTCCACGAACACTCCATATTTGTTTTGATAAATATAACTTACTTGTTTTATAGATGTCTTTAATCCAAGTTGTTCACATCAATTTCAAATATGTGCACTACATTTTAAAATCATTTAAAAATTCATACTTCTGTGTCATATTTTTCTCGAGGCGGTGTTTCGCGTAGTTGTTCAACTGGAAAAATTGTCATACTACAGATAACTTCAATTGGCCTTGTGCTTATCATTGGTCGAACCTTTTTTACTAGTAAATGTTTTAATGGTTAAACTTGTGACTCTTGATTTACTTACTAATTCTGTTTTTGGATTTTTTGTAGTTTCCATTTAAGTTAAAAAATGTTGCAGCTGATCAACGCAGTCTTTACATTCTTATTTATAATCAATACATTAGCGGGCTATTTCCCTAAAAAGATCTGCGATCCATCAATGTACTGATTATACACCAAATAGACGCTTTTTGAGTTTGACGATTGTTTTTATCCTGAAAATTTGCTTTGAAAAGCTCCTATGTTTACGAAGTAAATAAATAAAAAATAAATCAATAAATTCTAAAAAAGAATAAAAATAAAACTTAATGATACACAACAAAATTTGTTGTGTATTTAATACACAACATACTTAAGAAAGTAAATAACCAAATATAATAATAAAATGTCACCTCTTTAATATTTTTGAAGAAGAATAATAATCCTAATAAACTTATTAAACGAAGGACAATGTAGGTACTTTAAATTGTATATTTTAACGTTGTGAAGACTGCAAATAGGCAGGTATACGAAAATATTTCTGATGATCAGATATGGAATGTACAATCATTGACAGAGTAAATGACGTACCAATAAAACCGAAACGCACGTCGAAAATAACGACAAATGTCTTCCTCGCATCATGCTGACCGTATTTGAGAAGCAGGTACGTGACCCGTTGCATTCGATAATATTTTACGGTATATATTACTACAGCACAGAGATGAGAGCAAAATTTATTGTTGAAAACATTTAAAATGTGTCATTCATGTATAAATTTGACATTGGAATTTGTAAGTTGAAAACAAATTAGGTATAGGAAAACTTACGATATAAACACAAAATACTATAAATGATAATAATAATGAAATGAAATATATTTGTGCGGGATAT
>JAFFZR010012795.1:0-12753 GCA_018397195.1 Lethrus apterus | reverse complement strand
ATTTCTTCAATAGTACGAGGAGTATTCATGCGGCGAACTGTAGAATAGTTCTATACATGTTTGACGCGTAAAACCTTTTGTGGCACATTTATTTTACATGTAAAATTTTAGTTTCTTTTATTTTATTGATGTGCCGCCTTCATTTTATATTTTTGAACATGTGTCTCTTAGTCCGCGCATTAGTTATTTTATTATGTAAAGCTAATTTACGCAGGCATTTATTTTCATTGTGACTATTAGGTGAAAAATACCGTTTGGAAAAATTTTACGCAGGCATTTGTTTTCATTGTTTTCAGACTATTAGGTGAAAAAATACGGTTTGGAAAAATGTATACTGAAATTTTCCAATTATATTTTATGCATGTTGCATTTTGGAGTATACAAGGCGTTAGAGGTAAACGTAAGTTCATTACGAAAGACCTGGAAAAACTGAACACTAACAGAGACAAAGAAAAAGGGTACAAAATCCATCGGCCGTTTCCTATTTTTTACCACAAAACTAGGGATAAATTATGCTGTACAAAAGACAATGAAACTATTGTGAAAGAGAAGGTAAGATTTTGAAATGGTTAAGTATAAGACATTTAAAAGCAAATCTTTTAAGGAACAAGAATGTGGTGAGATATTTGAAATGGTTACGTAGTAAGATATTAGAAAATAAACAAGAATACAATGAGCTGAAGAAGGAACAGAGTTAGGGTAGAAAAACAAAGGGTGATATAACGTACCGACTTCAAAAACCCCATTGAAGATGGAGATTTGGTTAAACGTTAATTTTACAGTTTTATATGTTGATTTAAAATGTGTTTGAAAAAGTTCAAAATGTCGAACCCGTTAGAAGTTATTTTAAAAAAACTGAAAACTGTAATTTTCTTTTATGTCGAATATCTTCGTAAGTATAAGAGATATGAAAAAAAGTTTCATATGAAAGTCACTGTTTCGATGAGACAAATTTAAAATTGGTGTCGAACAAAAATTCAAGATGGCTGCTTATGTAGTACTCGTATCAACTTCCTTAAGTTAAATGGGTGCCATATTGGATTTTTAGGTTACTGAATAGAATATTTTATTCTCTTTTCAACGATGTAAGATGATTGAATAAAAAATACCAGTAAAATTAATTGTTGTTAGATTTTAATCAAGTAGGCTTACATGAATCCAAACAAAATTAGGTGAAATTTATTTTAGAAAACCTTTGTACGTAATTCCTATAATAATACATAATAATAATACATAGTAACATGTTAATTCAGTACTCAGTATTAAGAACCACATAAAATATTACCTTTTAAATGTATAATTAAGTAGGTAAGTGGCTATGATGAAAAACAATAACAAAGTTTGTCACAATCTGTCAAAAAGCAGGTATTTAAGCTAAAGTGTTATTTAAAGTTATTTGTACCTATTACAAACTTTAAAAATTATTCCGAATTTTCCAAATAATGAAAGCTACGATATGTTATGCACATTTATCAAGTGTTATAAAAATGTCCATCTTGCTGCTCAAGCTTATTTAACTAATTTTTCAAGACAAGAATATGCAGCTGTAAAGATGTTTGAGAAAGCCCATTAAAACTAGGGTAAACAACTTATTAGTGGAAGATCATAATTACACCAGTGAGTTGATAACAATGACTTGCGTTGCGACTGATTCATGCATTTCAACTCGAGAAATAGAAGCACAGGTTGGTGTATCTGAATCAAAAACATCGCGAATTTTAAGAAGGCACAAATTTCACCCCTATAAGTTGCATATTGCCCAAACTTTACGGCCAGAATATTATGATCGCATAGTAGCATTTTGTAGGAGGTTTATCTGCGAGTATTATGAACAGATGAGTTCTACTTTTCTGGATTGCAGAGTGTTTAATCGAAACAATGAACACTACTGGTCACAGGAAAATCCACATGTTTCCAAGTTATTTCCAAATTGTTCCACGTCGAAATCAAGTTCGATTCGGATTTAATGTACGTTGCGGCATAAAGGGAAGTCATTAATTCGACCTTTTATCTTCAATGGAAATTTAACTGCTCAACGTTATTTAAAACTTCTCCAAATATCCTTAAAAGATTTCATAGATGACCTACCATTGGCAGACAGGATAGAGTTATGGTAACAGTAAGATGGCTGCCCAGCACACAATTCAGGAAATGTGGTAGATTATTGAATTCTCCGATATGACAATAAGGTTATTGCCACCAATACTAATGTTTGATGGACAGCCAGATCAGCTGATCTAACGCCTCTTGACTTTTTTCTGTGGGGTACCTAAGTTAAAGAATAAAGTATATGAAAGTATGTAATTACAGCTACAATAATGTTCGGGAACTGCGCACTAGCACTGCATGCTAGAAACGTGTACTAGTATTAATCGAAATACGTTGCCTAAAGTAACCCGAAGTGTCGTCAAACGGTGTCAACTATGTTTAGCTAAAAATGGCCAGTATTTCGAACATTTCATGTGATTATTGTGATCTTATTGTTTTCTTAAATAAATGTTGTTTGCTTTTGTTTGGGCCATGTAAGCCTACTTGATTAAAATGTAAAAACATTTAATTTTACTGGTATTTTTTATTCAATAATACGTTATCTTACATCGTTGAAAAGAGAATAAAGAACTCAGTAATCTAAAAATCCAATATGGCGCCCATTTAACTTAAGGAAGTTGATACGAGTACCTTTTGTTCGACACCAATTTTAAATTGGTCTCATTGAAAACAGTGACTTTCATATGAAACTTTTTTTCGTATCTCTTATAAATACGAAGATATTTGATATACAAGAAAATGAGAGTTTTTAGTTTTTTTTTAATAACTTCTGACGGCTTCGACATTTTGAACTTTTTCAGATTTTAAATCAGCATATAAAACTGCAAAACATTGCCCATTTAACCAAATCTCCATCTTCAATGATAAGAAATTTACCCATGCAGTTCCACTCGATCTGGGACACATTGTGTATTAGGACTAGAATGGTATTAAAATGTTTACAGCGACATCAAGGTTTATTCGAGAAACTTACAAGTTATACATACCTAGTAGCTTTCTATTTCAACTTATCTAATTACATCTTCTGCAATATTTATTTTATTATTAGTTTTTAATTGTTAATTATTGTCTTGTATTCACTTATTACTATTATTATACAGGATCATTATGAAAGAGGAACCATTATTTTAATAGGTCATAGAAGACCTTGGCCCAAACACAAATCCGCAAAAACGACGGTGGTATTTTCAGTTTAAATTTACGGAAAATGTAATTTTATTTTTTTGAGTATTCGGTTCTAAATACGATCTTGTGTCTATGTCAATGTGCGTCGTGTTGAAAACTAGCTTCTTTTGGCGGGATTAATATGACATGTTGCAAAAGAACTTTTTAATGCCATGATTCGGCGTTATTTTCATATTTTAGTCAAAAATGATTTTTTTCCTGGCTCACCCTTCAACACAGGACCGCCGTTTTTACATATTTAGATTTCGACTTATGTTAGCTATCACTTGTTAAAATACCTATTTCAGAATCACCTGTATATTGTACAATTTTCCTTTGTCCTGTAAATGGAATATAATATGTTCTGTTGGACAATAAAGCATATTATTATTAAGAAACACAAACAACAATAGAAATTCCAGAAGAACAAATTATGATAGATCAATAAAAGACGAAATTGAAAAAAGGAATGTCCATAAAAATGTGAGTGGGTTAAGAAAACCATGAATTCACGAAACCTAATGAAGCGACAAAAAAGATAATAAGCACTGGACACATCGAAAGAAGTTTAAAACCGAATTTGTACATAAAAAGATTTTGAAAATATAATCTGTGTCGTAATAAATATATTTTTTATTTTATTTATAAGTCTAATTGATGACCTCAGTAATTAAAATTATACAAAAATTTGACAATATTATTAAATGTATAAAAAATAATAACTGTTTTATGAAATAAAGAATTCAAGTTATTTTTAATTTCAGAATATCGGCAGTCACGGCGTCATTAATGAAGTGCATTACCCACGAGTTCAACACCGTCTATATGCTAATTCAATTATACGCACTGTGCATTCCAGATTGCTCAGCCGAAAGATTAAAATTTTGTCCGTTTGATGAGAAACAGTAGTAAATTTATCTTATTTTAGTTCACACTAAATATAATTTAGTAATTTTAGGTCGAGAAATATTAATAAATTTATAATCTTAAAATATATATACCTATGTGTAAATAATACAAATATGTACATCACATAAATCCATTGTTGGCAGAATGGCAATTAATAATTCGAATTTCCGACATAATCGGTTATAATTGCGACTGTACCTAATATGTTAATGCAACGAAAGTGACCTTTGTGAGTGCCATATAAGGGCGTATTGCACAGTATTTATGCATTCACCCAGGTGTCCGAAAGGTTATTTATCATAATGTTTTGCAATTTCATTTTTTGTAATTAATAAAATATTTTACGTAATCCGCTCAACGTACTTATTTTACTGTACGCGATACAAACCAATCGATAACGGTTGAAATGCTCTACTCAACTTTTTATTAGGCTTCCCAATTTGTTTTTCAAATCAATAATTTTAAACATTCAGCCATGATTTAAATATCATAGAACTAATCGTAGAATTATTTATTTATTTAAGAAAAATCACCTATCTCTACTCTTGTAAACCGGTAGAAGAGAGCAACTATTAAGAAGAAGAAAATTCAAAAATGTTTTAAGTAGACATAAAACCAATCATGTGTATTCAGATCTTGAAAGTAACGGGACAAAAATCGTATCCTGCAAAAAGGAAAGCAAGAAGAAAAAATATAAAGATGATATAAAAGGGCAAGGAGATTGACCAAATAAAATGGTGGATGTATTGTACCCTTAAGCATCAAGCTTCCCTTTGTTTTCTTCTATTGCTGATAACACAAAAAATCATTAGATATTTTTGTCAATGCCCAAAATCAACGGATGTGATTGGAAAAAAAGGAGTAATAGTGTATGAAATTGATAATTTCTTGAGAAAGCAGAATATGATCCCCACATGGTTTTCCTGTTTTTATTTTATTTTATTTAACCCTCTTTGTTCGACCACTTTAACAGGTCGAACCCAATTACACCAATTACAGTACTTCCAGAAACATAACGAGAATAGTCGATCGGAAGCCCAATTCAAAGTAAACTTTATCTCTCAAATAAAATTTCAATGTATGTAACTAGGATTTGAACCTTGGACCTTGAGATTACTAACCTACTGACTAAGCCACCAGACCAATTGTGCTGTTACTATTACAAAAGCCATGGACAGGTGTCATCCTATTCCTATTCATATTCAAATTCCCAATCTACAATCTTCAAAACTTTCCAATATAATTCCCAGTAAGTGCTAATATAAGTGATAATACATTCCAAAGTTTATAAAAATGTCTTTATTGTAAACGCCTATGTTTAACGTGGATTTGACGTTAAATTTATATGGAGCTAAGGCTGGCTTATTCCACTAACTATTAACAAATGCAACATCGAAAAAATAATCCAGCGAACAAAAATGTACATGGACCGGAAAGTGGTCGATAAGAAGGGGCATTTTGTTTCGTCTGTTGGACTTCTCAAGGAATTAGACCCAATATCAAACGGAACATGAGAACGATCAATATCACTTTATTGAAAATGAAGTAGTATTGAATTACCCTTATGCACCCTTACAAAGTGGAAGATAGTTTACTGTGTAAAGTGGAGAAACTTTGGTGTTGTAATTAGGTACATCAAATTTGATTTTGTCAGATCATATAACAAGCTTGTGCAATAAAGTCTGAAACAACTTGCTATTTTTACAAGACTTACGTAGGTATAATTGAATTTGGTCAACAGTATGGTTAGTTAGAAATGAAGTTCTCATGGTATTAGTTTGTGCAAAGTAAAATACTACGAGACTGGGGATGGTGAATTATTAATAAAGAATCGCACAATTGAGAAAAAGTTTTCAGTGAATTTATTCCACCTTTTGATACTGCAAAGCGACGATCGTCTTAGAGGACATAAATTGAGCTATTCGAGACTACTTGCAGAGAAAACTTTCTGAATTGACAAAATATACGAATGGAAATTTGAAAATGGCAAAAATCTTCTGACAGTGGTCATACAAAGATGGAAGAGAGTGAAGACTAGATAAGATACAATAAAATACACATCTATACGTATGGGAGGAAATCGAAGTCTTTAATGGAGAGTAGAAAAAGATGAGAAGAATATGTGATAGCAAGGTTTAGGTGTATAAAAGAAAAAAGGAGATAAACACTGGAAGGTTGATGAATATAGGAATCGTTTGTACGCTACTGTGTGGCGAGTAGGGATGGATGGATAAACTGGATGAAGGAGTGAAAACGTGTAGATAGAAAAGATGAAAAGGCTAAACATGTGCACGAGCCAGGTTGTTTAAGCCACTACAAATATACAGTGTGTCCCAGATCAAGTGGGATTGAATGGGTAACTTTCTTATCATTGAAGATGGAGATTTGGTTAAATGGGCAATGTTTTACAGTTTTATATGCTGATTCAAAATCTGTTTGAAAAAGTTCAAAATGTCGAACCCGAAGTTATTTAAAAAAAACTAAAAACTGTCATTTTCTTGTATGTCAAATATCTTCGTAAGTATAAGAGATACGAAAAAAAGTTTCATATGAAAGTCACTGTATTCGATGAGACCAATTTAAAATTGGTGTCGAACAAAAATTCAAGATGGCTGCTTTTGTGGTACTTGTATCAACCTCCTTAAGTTAAATGGGCGCCATGTTGGATTTTTAAGTTACTGAATAGAATTTTTTATTCTCTTTTCAACGACGTAAGATAACGTATGATTCATTAAAAAATACCAAAAAAATTAGTTGTTTTTACATTTTAATCATATAGGCTTACATGGATCCAAACTGTATATAGTATTTGTAATATATAGAACAGAGAAAACAGTGCAAAAGCTATCTCAGGGAAAAAAAGAAATATAATGAAATCTGTACAGAAATAGAAGAGGCCTATAAAAATAAAGAGGTAAAAGCCCTATATAGTGAAGTGCGAAATGAGAAACGATGACACCAGCCCAAAGCAATGTATTTTAAGAACAAGAAAGGAGAACTAATAGCAGAGGAAGAACAAGTAATTGAGAGATGGAGAGAGTATTTTAATGAATTATTAAACAAAGATTATAAATGTGAAGAAGAAGTTTTCGATGAAGACGAAAAGAAATTATTAAAAATCTAAAAAGTAATAAAAGCCATGGAGCAGACTATTTGCCAGCTGAAATGTTTAACTTGGGTGGGGGGTGCGGGGTGGAGGGGAGAAACTCATAGAAACAACGCATTACCTACAGAAAATATGGTTGACGGAACACCATCCAATAGAATGGAAAGAGGCAATAATATGCCCACTGTTTAAGAAAGGAGATAGAGCAGAATGTAGCAACTATAGCGGCATTGCCTTAAACTCAGCCTACAACATATTAGCAAATACAATTAAAAGCAAACTAATTGGAAGTACAGAAAGAGGTGTTGGAGAATACCAATGTGGTTTCAGAAAAGCAAGAGGTGTAGTTGACCAAATCTTTACACTAAGGGAAATCCTAGCGGAGAGTTACGAGCACAGAAAGAGTAAACCACAAAATAATAAGAAAAAATGACGCTAAATTGTACAGAAAGCAGAATAAGAGTAGCTGGAAGGATATCAAGAAAATTCGAAGTTAAAATAATGTAGCACTCGAAAAAGCGGGGATAAATAGAGGAAGTCTAATATATTATAAAAAGCACCAATGCCTAGCTTTCGCGGATGATATAGCGATCATTACAAGGAGTAAAGAAGAACTTAAAAATGTAGTGAAATTAATAGCAGAAGCAGCTGAAAAAATGGGGCTACAGATAAATGAGACGAAAACAAAATACATGGTGTGGGATGATAGAGAATATAGAATAAACCAACAAACGAAAATTCGGATCGCCGAAAATAAAACGTACAGCTTCAATGAAGTAGAGAAATTCACGTATCTAGGTACAGTGTTTACCAGAAAACCGGATTTAAAGGAAGCTAGCAAGGCTAGCAGCCGGAAATACGTGCATATATGGCCTAGGAAAGTTACTTAGTTAATCACGAAAAAATTAAAAGTGCGATTGTATAAAACCGTCATAAGACCAATATTATCCATCTTCTGGAATACGTTACGTTATGATTTTTGTGGACCAACATACTGAAATGAAATCCACATATTCCTTCTCATCTTAAATGGAACATTATTATAATAATAATAATAAAATGGAACAAAGTAAATCTCATAAGATCCCTGTTGACACGTTTATCAAGAAATGATATTTGCAGTGGATTCAGTAATATTGTGGATATTCGTCGGCATATTAATAGTAAGTAATGTGTTTGTAATTTGTAGGCGCACATTCTACTCTAACACCAAATTTTATCTTCAATCTACAATCAGTAAAATAAAAAGAATTTATTATTAATTATAAAGCCACAAATTTAAAAATATTTAAAAAATTTGGTGATATTTTTAAGATTCTTTACGTTTAAAACATGAGGTGTATAATAACTATAAACATTTTTACTTTTTTAATTAATTTCATTGACTAGGGCGACGGGATTTTACAGTTTGCACAAAGGAGGGTTCTATGAACCCGGCAACCCTGATGAAAGAAGGGGGTTAAAAGCATCTTAGACAATTACGTGGGAATTACAATGATGGGCTTGGTTTATGTGATTTACACAGGAATAGTGACAGATAGGTTGGTAGACGAGTGACGTTGGTGTGTATGAAAAAATTTTTGGAATACCTGAATGGCAGAAAAGAAGTGACAAAAGAATTTGCAATTACAAGGTTTTGATGAGGATAGAACTTAAGAGGAAATAAATATTGGACTGGATGCACTAAATTATAGGAGTAAATTTTTGAGAAGATGAAAAGAAAGTGGGAATAAATTGAATGAGTTGTATGAATGAAACGGAAAGAATTGTATTTACAAAATATTCTTTTTAACAACAAATGTGACTAATTTGTTGGTTTAATAACAAAAATAGGTTAAAACGAATATGATGTTTCCGTGAGCAAATCTTTTAATTGATTTCGTGTTTGTTTATCATTTTGTGTCTGTTTACTTGCTGCAAAGGTGAACCTTTGAAATTTATTAATTACCTTTTGAAATGACTTTTACTTTTAATAATTAACAAGCATCACTGATGTTGAATTGTTACCTACAACATGCAATGATCATTAGTTTTAATTACACGTGAAAAATTTAAGCACGTAGAACCTCACCTACAATCGAAAATGTTAATAATAAACTAGGTTGTTTAATTTGGTTATTATAATTTACTACCAGTATTAGTGGTAGATTTTTAACAGAAGTGCACTGTGTTTTTAATTTTGTTATATATTTTAACAAATAAATAAAGAAAAAACAAAAGAATGTGTACATAATTTTGAGTCCCATTATAGCAATGAATATGTACGTCACGATTATAATTTACGACTGCGGAAATTAATCTCGTCAATTCGTTGGCGCCGGCTTGTCAGCACAAAGGGTTGGAGAATGTTGTATTGTTTGTACAACTGCCCCAAAGGTTGCCAAGTCCACTTGATATGCATTAGCAAAATAAATAAACAAATTTACTGATTTATTTTACTCTAATGTAGAGTAACCCTTTGAATATGAAATTTAATCGCATCATCAAGACTATTAAAACAGACAATATGATTGAGTCGTCGGCAATTACACAATAAATTTCTTTTAAATGCTGGGATATCAATTTAAAATATTCTAAAATTTACTCGTCCTCGTACGTTGATTATTTTTACCAAAATTGAATTATCTTCACTTTTAGATTACAGCAATAAACTGAATATTCACTATATACGGACATAATGGAGATACACAATGGAGAAGTACTGCTACGTCACTAATGCTATGATTCTTAACAATCATCGATCAATAAAAATATATTTACATAAATTCAGCTGTGAATGCTAGTCATAAAATCATTTAGAATTAATGAATTTTCAAATTTAAGAAGAGCAAATACAAAAACTTTTCTTTATTATCCCAAAAATCACAATAAAAATAACTTGTAATGATTGCTTTGCGATAAAAATGTAAAAAAAAAATAGCGCGACTCTATGTTTAGTTCCATCTAGATCCCAGTAGCAAAATCATTATACTGCAATAAGCGACCCGTTTTGTACGACAGTGAACTATCATTCTTGGTGAAATGTAATTATTATAATTATATATACATTTTTCTCGAAAATAAAGAGTAGCGCCATCTCAGGACGAATAGAAAAACTAATTTTACAAATTTGCAAAATGTATTATTCTACTTTAATGAAGAGCTGGTTTCATATACAATTCTCTATATGCACATTCACTTTTAATTTTATATGAAGTTGTACTTTATAAAACATAGTAGAAGGATTTCGGGTACTGCCGTGGTCAATAAAATTTATTAACATCTTTTTTCTTTTTCTAGAATTATTTAATTTATTCAAAGAAATTGATATGTTCGGTCGTACCTTGTATTTTATTGATGATAGCCTATGATGCTGTTTTTTTTTTAATATAATAAATGTATATTGTACCAAAACTATACATTTTATAGTTTTGGTACAATATAGACAAGTTACTATTGTTATTATCCTGCAGCAACATTTGTTTACAATTTAATTTACAAAATATTTATTTTCCTAACACTCAAGCTCCTAAACTTAAAAATCTACGGAAAAAAATAGACATCAACGATCTTCACAGTTTTTATTCTATTCTATTTTCTATTCAATTTTCTATTCAATTTTCTATTCCATTTTCTATTCCATTTCTATTCCATTTTCTCTATTCCATTTTCTCAATTCCATTTTCTCTATTCCATTTTCTCTATTCCATTTTGTCTATTCCATTTTCTCTATTCCATTTTCTCTATTCCATTTTCTCTATTCCATTTTCTCTATTCCATTTTCTATTCAAATTTCTATTCCAATTTCTATTCCATTTTCTATTCTATTTTCTTTTCTATTTTCTATTCTATTTTTCAGGCTTTCTTCTGTCCTCCATAAAGACCGTTCTGCCTTTCGGCTAGAAAGTTTTCCCAATATTGTTCTTTTATTTCTGTTATTGCTTGATTTACTCAGTTTCTAACTTCTTTGTATTTATTTTGCTCTTCCATAGTTCCCCATCGTATAGCTTAAGTATGCTTCTCGGCTTTATTTTTCAGGTAGTTGCTTGACCTCTCCTGTAAGTCAGTTTCTTCCCTTACCTTTTCTTTGCTCGATCGCCTTATTTGCGCTTGTTATTATGTTGGACTTTTCTCCAGGTTTGGTCTACATCATCCTATTCGATTTTGCTATTTAGCCTCTCTTGATATAAGGTTGATATGTAATCAGTCAGGTTTTTCCTTTTGTAGGTTCATTTTCTGGCAGTTTATAGCCAATAAAAAAGAAATATGTAATTAAAAATATTTATTAATTACGAAATCTATTGACTTTCTATACAGGGTCATTCTAAGATGTGTCCCACACTCCACAGCCTAAACCTAAATCTACAAGAACGTCGGTCCAACGTTGAAGGGATTGTCAGAAAAACTATATTTTATTTTTGACTCCGGCCCTGCCTACTGTACTCAGCCATCACAATACTACTCAATATTGTTTTCTTCGTCGATTGTAAGCCGCCTTTATTAAAATGCGAAAACTTAAGGCCGCTTTTAGTATGTAAGGCATAATTCCTGTTTACTGGCAATACACAAAATTTGTAACAAAATTATGATAATGATATTTTCGCGTACAAAAGTTAAAAAAATCACATAGGCATCGGTTATGTGTAATGATTAATATGCCAACGTAGTGGCACCACTTGGTGTAGTTTAACTAGCGCACACTCTAGTGGATTGTCGGCGGCACATCCAAAATGAGCGCAGAGCCGGAACGAAAGAAAATATAAATATCTTCGAAAATTTAAATTAAAGATGCAGATTTAGGTTTAGGGTAAGGTCAGCTATCACCTGATAAAATAGTGGGACACATTTCAGAATGACACTGTATATTGGAATGAAATACTTATTTGAAAAGCTAGCCAAATGTAACAAAACATACAGGGTGTCACATTAATGCGATATTCTCCGATATCTCCATTGTAATGCACAATACAAAAAATATTTTAGGGCAAAAGTTTTTTGAATTTATGGTCTCCACCACCTAAAATTATTTTCAGTTATACGGAGTGTTTCGTTTGTGCGCAACCACGAACAACTTTAAAATTTTAAATGGAACACCCTATATATTATTACATTTTTGAATTCCCTGGTAATTCTAATATAAGTTAGTATAACATAATATTTGTCTATGTCTATTCGTTTTTAAGTTTTGCATTTATTCAGAAATTTTGACAGCTGACGATCTTCGGCAAAACGCCTATAGTTCAATAATGAAATACAGCAAGATCATGAAATTTTATTCAATGTTAGAGGGATATTTAGTGATAATAGTAAAAGCATTAGAAATTCGATATCTAACACGACGTACTTAATAAATCTTCTTCTTTTTGAAACAAATGAAATGCGAAAAACTTAATTTTTTTTTTAAATGGAAGCGCTATATTTTTATGCATTAGTCCAAAGCAAAATTTAATTGTCTATTAATTTGAATAAGCAACATATGTAGTTAAAATTAATAATATTCGAGATATAGATGTATTTTTTAATTTTCCTACATTGTCATCCCTCCT
>JAFFZR010012793.1:0-12978 GCA_018397195.1 Lethrus apterus | reverse complement strand
TCGTAAATCTGTTCAGTTTTTAATATAATATTAATAATACCAACCAATATTTACAATTATAATATGTATATCATTTTTCATTATGAGGAATACCATACGCAACTGTGACTGTAACAATTCATAACAATACTAACAATCGTAAATAATAAACTTAACTTAACTTACGAAACCTCGTAAAATGACTCAAAACTCGAAATAATCGAATCTGTAGAATATGCGGAAACGGGAAAATCGGAAATCTGTATTCAAAAGAACAATTCAATTGTAAAATATCTCGATAGTCTCGATTCTCGATTGTAAAATCATTCGATTGTAAAAATTATTCGGTTTGACTACTATTTTTTATCGACTACTATTTTTATCGAATACTATTTTTATCGACTACTATTTTTTATCAACTACTATTTTTTATCGACTACTATTTTTATCGACTACTATTTTTTAACGACTACTATTTTTTAACGAATACTATTTTCTTAAACTATCGATAGTATCGAGAGATTTTAACTATCGAATTATTCGAAAGAATTCATTCGATTGTGCCCATCACTAGTTGTATGCCAATAATCATATTTAAAAAATAAGACTACTCATTGCATTGATACTCGCAAAAGTTGTACTGAAGAGCACTAAAGTACGAAACTGGTTTGTGAGCTCTTGATTCAAGTATAATGGTGTTTTGGATAGCGATACATACTAATGCTAATAAATATCCACTTATTAACGTTTCTTTGTTAAGATAGGTAATCTGCTATAAATGTTTTAGTACTTCCAGAGAACATTATGAATATTTGTATATAAAGAATTAATTCTGTAATCTGTAATACATTTTCTTATTATATTATGTAATAATAAACGTTACCTTATTCATGTTTTAGGACGTTTTACAGAAGATGGATCTTTTATTGGACAATATGTCCCTAGTAATATGAAACAAATTAGTTCAGCTCCACCAACATCAGGAGCCCATACCAATGCTATGGCTACATATGTGTAGTTCTAAAAAAATCTTCGAAAAATTACTATTTGCTTCTTTTTCAACTCGCTTTTTTTCCTGCTAACTATAGACTAAGGAGAAGCACTGTGTGAGTTTAAGTTATTATTTATAGTAATTTAATAATGTTGTTTTGTATTTTTGTTTTTTTTTATTATTTTTGACAAGTATTTTTATATATATAATAAATTCGTCCAATCTTAGTTTTTTTATTGGTATAGTAATATATTTTGTATAAACCTAGTTTACATTATTGTTTAAATTAAAAGTAATACTGTAATTAGAACCTATCTTTTAATTATAGTTTATAAGAAAACTTTAACTATTTGTACATTCTATGGACTTAATAAACACTGAACAGATTAATTATATATGTGATGAATGTGTGAGAGACATTGAAATTGTACACATATGTAATAAAAAGTCTAAATTTAGTGTGGATTATGTTCTTAAGCCAATAGATTTTACATAATGACTAGTTTTTCTTTAATTTGTCTAAACACTGCCTAATTTATATACATTTATGTATATATATATATACACATATATTTATACATACATATATATAATTTATATTATTAAATATATAGCAATATTGCAAAGAAGTTATAGTCACGAATTTACGAAATTATTTTGTTCAAGGAGACTTTTGTAGAATTTGATAAAGAGAATTGAATCTCTGTTATAGGCGGTGCTAACTATAATTGGTTATTTATTTGTTAATAATTGTTGGTCGTTAATATAACAAATGGGGTTGCTTCAATTTGACATTACTTCGGATTTAAGTGTTCATTTTATCTACAAGTTGGCTTCTGTGAGTGTTTGTTGCTATACACATTCTTAGTTTGTAACGGACATGACAAATTGGACTGCACCTTTAGATTATTATGTGGTAATTGCAATTATAAAAGTGTATTGTGAATATGACATCTGTTAGTATCATATTTGCTTTTATGATTGCAATTCATTATTGTATAGAAATGTATATGCTTACTCATTTACTGTAGATTTTCTATTTAAAATTGTGTACGGCAGAGCATCTATTCAGGCTCCTTTGAAAACAATGAATGGTCAGTTGAAAATAAGTAAATTGTTTTTGCTTGTTAAGAGCTAAAGTAGATGTTACTACTGTTGTATTATTATATGCAGCTTTTGTATGATAAAAAGTTATTCAAATACATATTCATTTCGGGACGTTTTTTGTTATAATTTTTAAATATTAAATTTATTTTTTATAAAAAGCTTTTTTTAGTTGTAATCAAATGTAAACAATAAATTTTAGATATTTAATTTCTATAACCTATACAAAAAAGTATACGATTATATCCTTTCATAAAGGTCCATAACAGATTTTAAGGCAAAAAATTAAAATATCCAATTATTTAAAAATGCAAAATGGTGAAGTATTCTATACTGAAATTTAAAATTATGGACTTGAAATAAAATGGCTTAGATACATTTCTTTCCCTTCTAATAAGCTTCAAAGATGAGCTTGACAAGAGAACGTGTATCTATAAGGTTAGGTGAGCAAAAAAGAATGTTGGAAGTGGGCCACTAGCGCGAATAAGTTTGGACTAGTCTATAGTAATTAAGGGCAAAAAAGTTTATACATGTGTAAATTCAACACAATGGAATGCCAAGTACATATGGAAAAAGATAACAACAAAACTCAAAGGTGTTCATAAATTGCCTAAAAAAGGTAGGAATACGTCAATCTCGAACACTGTATCTACGTACATTTTCATAGATAGATAAGATATCTTTTTGAAATCAATATTAAAATAATTTATAAATACAACCAGTGTAGTACATGTAATTTTTGCCAAAATCTAAATTTAAAAATATTTTATTTAATATGTGAAATGAGAAAACAGAAACTAAGATTTAAAATTATAAGTGGTTATTCTACAAATCCTGTATTCATTCCTGTAATACATAGTAACGGTTATTACTTATTAGTTGATGTCGGAGGGTTGACGAATCGCCACTGTCTAATATTAATATTTTACGTAATATAGATGCATTTATTTAATTTGTAGCAGCTGACAACCCTCTTAGTACAAAATGGATCGATAAATATAATACACGTAATTGTTTACGAGAGATATACACTTTTTAACACGTATTTTTATGGTTTTCTCTCTACTATAAAGTTCTCTGTAGATTCATTTCGTTCACAGATATGCAGTATAGTTCATACAACAAACGTCAGTTCAGTGTTTCTCTGGTTGCCTATTATGACGTTGAATGAAAACAACGACCACAACGACTAACGACAGTAATGTTGTGATGCGTTAAAGCGTGTAAATTTTGATTTATCTTAATTATAAATGCTTATATTTAAAAAGTATTTTTAATAATAGATATCAATATGACGTTTTCATTTTTATCAGACAATGTCATCAGAGGATAAAAGTTTTATAAATGTTAATGTTGTTTATTTTGTTACTAATATGAAGAAACTTTGTGGTTATTTCATTTTATAGATGTAATGTGTTTTCGTGATGGTAATGAAAAGACGTCTAATAATGAATAATTTAATCCTGAAATTTCATCAAATTCAGTAAGACATGACAATGCCTACAACTCTTTCAACTCAAGTAAATACTGAAACTCAAACACAAACTAATGTTTCAACTCCGAAAAGTGTAAAAGGAGATGAAAAGAAATCGAAAACTCTTCTTAACATCTTACCAAAGTTGCCATCTAATGATTCTTTGAGCAACAGTCCAGGACCATCATCCCCAGGTAAAATATTCGTTATACAATATAAATACATAATGAACATAATTATTTTAGGTGGTGATCGATTAGAGTGTACTTTAACAGATAAGGTACCTAATAAATATATATTTTATAAATAACATTAATTTTGTATTGTAGCCATCAGATCCAGCACTGAAATTGGCCAGAAAGGAATCTTATAAAGCTCAAAGGAAACATTATAGAAAAGAAAAGAAAAGAGTGACAAATGAATTACTCAGTTCATTAAAAGATCCTTCAGTTGTTGTCTTAGCTGATTGGTTAAAAATTCGAGGAACTTTGAAGTCATGGACAAAACTTTGGTGTGTATTAAAGCCAGGAATGTTGCTACTTTACAAAACTCCAAAATCGAAGGTAATTAATTTGTTTGTACATATATTTTAATCTATTAAATAAATTCAGTTATAGTAAAAAATTAAAACTGTATTTTGCATAAACTTGTCTGAGGAAACAAACAATTGTCAACTTGGAAGGAAATGTTGATAAACTCCATTATCAATAATGAATGTAAAGTTAAGGGTTAAACTTCACATATATTGTTTATTAACTACTACTCTTTCAATTTGTATTCATTTAGAATTGTATAATAATAATTTAGTCAACAAGTATATTTCTAAATCACTTAATCATATATTTGTAGAGTAATCACTGGGTTGGTACAATATTATTAAATTCTTGCAAAGTAATGGAAAGGCCAAGTAAAAAAGATGGATTTTGCTTTAAACTGTATAATCCATTGGATCAGTCCATATGGGCACCAAGAGGTCCAGAAAATGAAACAATTGGTTAGTTTATCTTAAAAATTTATTTACTTTAAGTAGACGTTAATATTTTTTAGGTGCAGTTGTACAACCATTACCGAATTCATATTCTATATTTCGTGCTCCATCACAAGCATCTGGAATGTGTTGGTTAGATGCTTTAGAAATTTCCATTAGAAACGATTCTGCACTTGTTCGTTCTGTTGGTAATAAATCAACAAGTGGAAGTACAAGTCATGAAACTCAGTGGTCAGAAGCAGATTATGAAAAACATTTCGATCATGGTAATAAAACATTTTTATTTTAAAATTTTTATGCAACAATTTTTTAATTTAGACCTTGATGATGTAAGCCAGCCAGATAATGGAACCCATTTTAACACAATTGATTGTGAAATAACAGACTCAGATTCTGATTTATCTTGTAAGGAAGACGATGTGGATGAAGATCCAATTGAAACTCCATATGTTGCGAATTCTGAAGAAGAATTCGGTGGTGTAAGTACAAAAGCATTAGTCACAATACTACAATGTAATTTTTACATTAAATTAGGCTGGAGCTCAGGTAGAGGAATTGGCTGATGAACACAAATCACTTATTTGGTATCTGGTGAAACAAGTGCGTCCAGGTATGGACTTGAGCAAAGTTGTCTTGCCAACTTTTATCCTGGAACCAAGATCTTTTCTTGATAAATTGGCAGATTCATATTATCACGTCGATATTTTATCAAGGTATAGATAAAATAAGGGCACTATTGTAATTTGTTGAGGAAGGAAGATAGTTCTTTATATTTATTTTCAGAGCTGTTATGGAAGATGATGCTTTTACACGAATGAAAACAGTTGTAAAGTGGTATTTATCAGGACTTTATAAAAAACCCAAAGGGTTGAAAAAACCTTATAACCCAATACTTGGAGAAACGTTCCGTTGTTATTGGTTACATCCAAATGGTTCAAAAACATTTTATGTAGCGGAGCAAGTTTCACATCATCCTCCTGTATGTTATTTTGAATTTGTTTTCAATTTGTTCATTAAAGTTTCTTTTAGGTTTCAGCCTTTTATGTTACTAATCGACAAGAAGGATTTTCGATAACTACTTCCATTTTAGCAAAGTCTAAATTTTATGGAAATTCAACATCAGCAATTTTAGATGGAACTGCGGTACTTACTTTACTACCACGTGGAGAACATTATACTTTAACTGTTCCATACGCCCATTGCAAAGGGATACTAATGGGAACTTTAAGTATGGAGCTTGGTGGAAAAGTTACCATTGCATGTGAAAAAACGGGCTACCACACAGAAATTGAGTTTAATTTAAAAGTAAGAAAATATATGTGGAAAACCAGTGGTGATTATCTACTTTTAGCCATTCCTTGGTGGATCTGAACAAATTAATTATATAACAGGGCAACTGAGACTAGGAAAGGAATTACTTGCTACCATTGAAGGTTACTGGGATGGGATTACTAATATTAAAGACAGAAGAACATTAGAACAACAAGTATTTTGGAATCCTAATGGTGTAGTGAAGAAAAGTAGATTAACGAGATATACAGTTCCGGTGGATCAACAAGGGGAATTTGAATCTGAGCGTTTATGGCAACATGTTTCTGCTGCAATTCTCAGAGATGACATGAATGCAGCTACTGAAGAAAAAACGACTCTTGAAGAAGCACAGAGAGGTAAAAACTGTATATGAAACATTTATATAAATATTGATTGATTGTATTTATTTTTCTTTGCACATTGACCCACAAAGTCTTGAATATAACAAAGTTTTGAATATTAAATTTTTTCTCTTAAGTTTCTATTTACACTATAGTTTTGTAGCAATGAAATAAATTTCAGCTAGTTCCAAAATACGTAAAGTAAAATGTGAAGAATGGATACCTATACATTTTCAACAAGATTTAAAAACTGGTCAGTGGGTTTATAAACATTCAGATTTGCGGCCATGGGATCCCCGCAATGATTTATATCAGTATGAACATAATTATATAATATCAACTAGGACTAAACATCCCACAGCAATGATTCGTACTACTAGCATTAATAGTATTCAACGACTATCTGTAAGTAACCATTCCTATATTATAAATTTATATAATACATAACTGACTTAATATCAGGGCGATATTCGATGTTCTATTTTAAAAAATAATAAAAGGACAAAGCAACAGTCATTTGATGCCGATGTTAATGACACTGGAAGTGAATCTGAAGAAGAGTATCATTCAGATTCTACAAGATCTGTACATAAAGTAACTTCTAATAATAGGTAATTTTTATTTTAAGTGTGATGAATGAAGTATCACTTTTGTTTCTCATATTTCTGTCTCTTATTTTAACAAATCTCTAAATCTCTAATATCCATATACATATATATATTTTATCATACAGGGTGAGTCATAACTTACGGAGGAGACTAAAAGGGTAATAAAAGAAGACCAAAATAAATATGTTTTCTTAGTAAACTTTTGTCCAAAATACAGTAACCAGAAAGTTACAGCAAGTTAAAGTTAAATCGATTAATGAACATTCTGTACAAACTATGCTAGTAACTGACATTTTACATTTAAATTGAAGATACCTGATTGTTATTTATACAATGTAAATTTTAAAAAATTTAAAAACATATAAGTAGCAGCTATTTAATTGTTTTTAAAATGCTTGAATTAAAAAAAAAAAACACTGACAGCCTGCATATTAAAAAATTTCAATTATTTCATTTATGATTTTTACATTTTTAGACTTTTAACTGCAATTACCGATTTACAACGTGGAATTGAAGAACATGGTGATAAAATAAACACACTTCAAGAACGTTTATCGAAGCACCTCGATGATGAAAAGAATCGTACAAATTTATCCTATTATCAGTTATTTGTGATAATTTTTATTATTGGCTTTTTGCAAGCTTTTTCATTATATTACAGATAATTTTTCCATATTTATATATCTCTGTGTAATCAATGATGCTGCATATGCCTCAAAATCATTGCCACTTGCCTTGTCTTAATAATCCTATATTGTATATTATAATCACAATTTACTAGTGTTAAATATGAGGTTATATAATATTTATATTTAAATACCTTATTATCTGAGAACATACATTAATTAGATGTGGATGCATGGACACAAATAGGAATTGCAGACAAATTTGTTTGTTGTAGGATAGTTTCCATGCAGACCTTGTGTATATAACAGGCAGTATGCGATATAATACTCTATCTTTTAATATATGTTCTAAGCTTATTACATTCACATTTATAGGTAGCACTTAATAAGTACAACAAATTTAGAATATTTTTATTACCTCAGAACTCCTTAATGTTATTTTATTTATATATATATATATACATATATATTTTAAATTGTAAATTTTCAACCTCTTGTCTCTAATGTTTAATTATAGTCTATTTTATACATTTTTGATCCTAATGTATTTACAAAGTAATCATCATCCTTATTCCTATTATTCCTTACAGTAATAATCTAATATACCGACTTAATAGCAGAATTTTGAATGTTTGAAAATAGACTATATTCAAATATTGTTAATAGTTCTACAGTTGCAATTATAATATAAATTACATATCAGTTAAATGTACATGTTTTTGTTATACAAATTTATTTATTATGTGTAAGTGGGTTATATAAATATAATACTTTGAATATACAATTCAACGTATGATTTTAAAAACAAGCGTTATGCTGTTATTTTTACTTTTTTTAATAGAATGGAAACTTTGTACGAAAAATAGGCACGACTAACAGGGCCGCCGAGAGGGGGTGACATCTGTGACTTTTGTCACTGATGTCATTGAAAAGGGCCCGATTAGTGTCACATTGTACTCTTTTTTTGGCCTTTTGCATGTCAATCACAGAGCCAACACAACCCATACAACCTATACATTAATATCGCAAAATTGATCGAAGTGAACTCAACCTATACAAATTCTCTTTTATGTTTTCTATGGACTTTTTTATTAAACAAAATTGATGCAGCACTTTTCACGGGTTCGAAAATTTCTCTCGGCGGGCGGCCCTGACGACATGACTAAAGATTTCCTTTTCAAAATTTTCAATTTGTAAAGACGGTTTCTCATGTATTGATGAAGAAAATGGCATTACAATACCTGTAATATGCAGCTACATCCTTCTAGAATATTTATATTTCCAAAATTAAAATTTTTCACATTCCACTTAATAAACTACAAATAGAAATTGAATTTAAACAGTTTAAACAGTTATTGTAAAAGAATTATAGAAATATTTGTGGCAGAGTTTAAAAACTTATTAAAAATCTAGGATAACAAAAAACTTTAATATAAAAATATTTGTTCATATATTTATATACATCTACAGTAATATACATATATTATGCAATTAATTATACATATTTTGGAAAGAAGTTTGTAGATTCGCATCTTTGTGATATTTATTGGTTTATATTGTGCTTTAAATTATACAAGTTTATGATTTTTACATAATATGTTACAACAATTATTTGTACACTGAAGATATGTAGCTCATTAGGGTTTTTTTTTTTAAATCTAAGTAAGCATACTGGCCATATAGCCTATACGTATAAATTATTAAATAAGTAAAAAAGAAATGACTAGAATTATTTATGATGAGATTTTAAAAACATGAATTGATCATTTACATCTAATTTCTTTGTGGTAACTTTATGAAATGATGTGTAAATATTAAACATGTGTAGTGCACATATATGGGCATAGTTTTTATGATACCACTCTGGCATCTTTCCCCTGTAACAATACAATAATATTAGCGTGTATAATTTATTTAAAAATATTTCTACATACCGTATATCAATTCTTGATAAATGTATTAGACGAGATAGAGATCCAGAAACTTCAATAAGATACCTTGACGCTAGAACAATTCCTCTAACACTGTTTGGCATCGATACTGCATCTGGATGTTCTATGGATGTCTCAACAATAAGACAAGCACCTTTAGGTAGATTATCTCTCCAAGATCTTACAACGCAATAATCTTCTACAGGAAGTGAATCAACATTTTTACGACTATATTGAAAAATATCCGTTGAATTATCTATTTCTGAAATAGTTCTAGTTGACTGCAAATTTTCATCCCATATGTGTCTTTCTGTAAGTAACCTTCGTAAAATTTGGCTAGGAGATGCTTCTATTTCACTGGTAACTTTCCATAATCTCAAAGGATGGTGATCAGCGACTTTTTTGTAAGAAATCTCAATTTTATCATAATGAGATGGTATGTTAATCCAACCTCTCGTCTTTTCCCGTACTTCCTTTAATAAAGCACATTGACAAGCTTGTAAATATGATTTCCAATCACCATTGCTTTTCATTCCTAATTCTGTTAAATGAACGACAACAGAATCTTTCATCTCACTTGAGTTGCATTGATTTAATAACCCTATTGGAATCTAAAAATATAAAATACATTGAAACCTAACAAATTGTACCTAAACATTATTGTTATACATTTAATTAAGAAATTGCATTACATTAAAACTTACATTGCATATATTATTACAATTTTTTATTAAAAATAGTAAACAATCATGAGCAGCTCGATTTTCATCCAATTCTTTTGGATATGGAGCTCCACCTGAGCCTTGCCTATTTGCCACTTGATTATGATAAAATAACGTTGGAGCAAAACATAATGCTAAATTACTTTCATTCATTTGGTTTTCCAATGAGTGTTGAGCAATAGTATGTAAAAAAATTAACAAAGTTTGGAGTACTTCCCGATGTTCATCTGGCATAAGTAATAGACCACACAACACCGCTTCTCTTCTTAAATTCTTAGGTACATCTAAAATATGTGTTAACAATAACAATTTACTTTATGTCCAATTCTTGGTTGTAATTGCTTGAAATTATACTTATTTTTTTATTCTTGGGCATGCAACCAATAAAGACTTGATGTGTAATAATGTATTAAAAGAATAAAAAGATAAATATAATTTGAAACAATGTAAAGCGTACGTTGGAATATTGAAATGAACGTTTCAGAGAGCTTATTGGTGAGAAGAGCTTCTGGTAATTCTCGAAAATATTGCTTTAAAGTATCAGCAACATCATAAGCCTGGTGATCTTTGAAATTGACGTTTTCACCTTGAATATCTATCATGGATTTTAGAATTTGAATTCTTGAACGTACACCAGGTTTTCGAAAAATTCCAACGTTATCTGCTGCATTTTGTTTTAACCAATGTAAAACTTCTTCGATAGCTTTAGGTAACGGTAAACCAGTTCTTTGTAGAACTATTGTTAACGGAACACCGAAAACTGTTTTATCTAGAAAATAAAATCATATTAAATGATGTTTATGAACAAAATTTACACGTACCTTTATACAAAGGACTTTTCATTTTTCTTATAAATTTTGATAAATCCCAATTCCAACCCGTTTTATGTGACGGACAGTACTTTTCCATATGCGCTGTTAGTTTTAATAATGCCAATTTTCTAAGAACTTGAAGCTGTGTAGATGATAGTGAATAAATTGACCGACCTTGATGTTCATCCTGATCTGTTACAATTTCATCTTCAATGTCTTCTGACTTGTGGATGGTATGCCATGATGGACTAATAAATAACCATATTTTTGCATAGGCATTGTTTTATTACATTTTTAAATAAATATTGAAATAAATTTCAATATTTTTCTATATTATATCCTTAGGTTCATAAAATTAGCCAAAAAAACAATATTTATTTTTTATTTCTTATTAGCAATGAAATATTTAAGGGCAATTAACAATGGCGCAAAAAGTTTAATAGAATGAAGTGGAAGTAAACACTGAAGAATCCTCTCAGGATTTTAAAATAATTGGGAAAATCTTTCTGGTAATGCAGAATATTAGTCTTTAGAAACTACAATCTTAGAGCTTGTTTGTTTTTTTGTTTTAATTTTACAACAAATACAAAAATATAATTAAAACTTAAATTACTTACGTGTCGGTAGTATGTGGTATTTGTGACCATGTGATATCAGTTTTATCTAGAGATCCAGTTTTCCGTCTTCTACTTCTCCTAGTAAGAGAATTTGTTTCCAAAATTTTGTTTTCGCCGGTATGAAAATCACCAAGTTGCTTTGAAAGTAGTTCCAAGACATTTACACTGCTGTTATTTATTACAATTTCATCTCGTCTTCGGCGACATGATGGAGAAATTGCTCTTCGGATAGTGTCTTTCAAACATTCTAACTTACTACTTTCGTCTTTGTCTTGAACGTGATTGTTGCGTCGTAACAAATGAAATTCGTCTGAACTTGCTAAAATGTATTTAAATATACCTACTATAAATGGATATAATTTTTTCAAAATTTTGAAAGAAGGAACAGTTTGAAAAATTTTCGAGGAAAGGAGGAAGAAAGTGGCGAAGGCTAAACGTATTGATAAATTTATCTATTATTTTAAGTGTTGTAGAAAAAAATAGCCAAATCATATATACAGTATGGTGATAAAGTTTGGAACAAAATAAAATCGTTCTATAATGTTTTTAAGAAAATCGCTCGGACAGGTCAATTTTTGTTTTTGAAATGCCGTCTTCTGACGTTAATTTTTTTGGAAAGACGTCATTTGTTTCTGCACAATGACGTCATCATAATTTTTTTTAAATGACAACCCCCACTTTTTTCGTCTGTTTTTAATAGACCTCTACTTAAACGGTGATGTAAAAAAATTGGTACATCACATAACAATTTTTTTGAATAAATGACATAAATGAGATCGTCAGTGGTTATAATTTAGTAGAAATAATAATCGTAAACATTCTAAATTAAAGCAAATAACAGTGATTTATGTATCTAAGACGAAGAGTGAAGCTTTAAGGTGCAATGACGTTATTATCGATTTTTTTAAATGACACCTCAAATTTTTTCATTTTGCTTTTGATAGACCTCCTTGATGTTTAAGTAGTGATAACCGAATTAATTCTTTACATAAGAACTTTTCTGAAAAAAATTACCTTTTTTTCTTCAAAAATTAAAATTTTTGTTTAAAAGAAAATATTTAAATGTGTCATTTATTCAAAAAAAATGTTATGTAAAGTACCAATTTCTTTACAGCACCGTTTAGGTAGTAAGAAGGTCTATTAAAAACAGAAGAAAAAACTGGGGAGTAGATAAATATACTATGGGCGTTCTGGACCAAAAACACGGGTTATTTCTTATGGAGGTCCCAATTCACTTTACTTCCGGTGCAGATCTCCGCTACAATAGTTCGGATTTCCACCACCCCTGATGTAGTTCTTATTTCTACCGCAAGATGTCACGTGGGTCGTATTTCGAATTTTGACCACAAGATGTCGCCACCGGTTGTTTGACAAGTAGATGTAGCCACCGCCGAGTTAGGTTCGAACGTAAACCTAAACGGGTTGAGTTAGGTTCGAACGTGAACCACCACCTTCGAACGGGACCTGTTAAATT
>JAFFZR010012792.1:0-13042 GCA_018397195.1 Lethrus apterus | reverse complement strand
CGTTGATTTGATTAAAATTTCTAGTTCGTGTTGAGGGTTATTAATTTTTTCTGCCTAAACTATGAGAAATGACGAAATGGAGCAAGAGACAAGAAATGTAGGTAACATATGTGTCTATCAGCAAAAAAAGTTTCAAAAGTATTCATCAAATAACAAAAAATGTATGAGCTTCTTAAGATGTGGATGACCATTTTTTGACCACTTACAACAGACAGAAGAGAAAACAACTGATGCCAAATAATGCTTTCTTTCAGTACAAATCCACATACCAAATTTGGTCCCAATCGCGAAAAGCGTTATAAAGTTTTCTCGAAAAAACGATTTCTTTTCAGGAAATTTGTATCCCTCTAGTGGCTAAACGAAGCAACTTTGAATAGAGGTAAGTTGGGTTAAATCGTTCTATTTTGGCCTCAGGAATATGTGTTATTATTTTGTACAGACCTTTCGGGGACACCCCGTATATTCGGAAAGACACACAACTTCTGAAGAATTTGCTTTATTCGGCATAAAGTGTCGCAATGTGGTTGAGAAGCCAACTTAATATTATTCAAGGAAGAAAGATTCGGTGTAAACTATTCAATTTAAGTTAAGAAAATAATTACCGCCTTGAACTAAAAATGTCGTTAGGCAAGCAGAACCACCAACGATCATGCTCACACATAGAGACCATCTTCTACCACATCGTTCCATGGCCGGCCACAAAAATAAATAAGTTGGGAGTTCCACGGCAGCGGCCAAGAAAAAATTAAGAAACACATTACCACCTAAAACAGGTGCATAATATGACAGACCGACGTAAACGCTGGTATTTGTGAACCAAATAAACGTAATGATGATCGTTTTCAGACGTAAATTGGGCCTTCTCAACAAATCCATTATTCCGTAAGTGGGAGATTTTTCAAGTCTTTTCTTCTCTTCCTGAATTCTTACTTTCAACACGTTCAAGTAATTCGCCGGCAAGGTTTTGCGATTCACCCTGAAAATAAATTTGGATACAACTGATGTACGTTTATTGTTTGTTTACCTTGCAATTTGTGAGATAATTTTGTCAGCTTCGGAAAATCGTCCTCGAGCCAGCAACCACCTTGGACTTTCTGGTAGCAACCATATATGGGAAAAAAGTAAAACGAAGGGGAGAGTGGTGACCATGGCTAAAATTCGCCATTCCCTCACGAGCCAAACTATACTCGCCAAAGAAACCAAAGCTAACGAATATGCTATGTTTATTAAAATTGTGACTAAGGTCCTATGTCTGGGTCCAACCAATTCTATGGCTAAAACATAACATTGTAAATTTACGAAACTGATTTAAACCACCTTTCGGTGATAGCTGTACATCAGATGATGTCCGCTATTTTTGACAAGGAATCTGTCAGTGAATGAAGCCGTACTGACGACGGGTTCAATCGCCCAGAAACTAACGTTAGTCTGCGGAGGTGAGCATTCAATTCACTTATTTGTCAAATTAATTGTAAATAGTAAAGATTGGCGGTTCTACGCCAGTTCTTTCTTGCAAACGGCCACTGTTTAAAAAGATGTGATCACACCCAACATGTTAAACTTGCCTAGTTTGGGGCAGGAAGAAGTAACGTAGAACTGATTATTTGTGTGTTGTGGTAAATTACCTAATACGTACGGTGTTCCTAAAATTGCCGGTACGGTAAACCCAACACCAATGCGAAAAATCGTCCAAATGAGGAAATTCGGCGCGAAAGTCGTGGCAATTCCAAACGCACATTGTATAAATAAATAAATGAAATAAGCTGGTTTTCTACCCATACCATCTTGAACGTAACCGAAAATATAGTTACCAATCAAGCCACCCACTCCCAATAACACCAAAGCCACCGTAGCCATAATATCCTTGTCACAAACCAAATCCCACTAAAATATTTTTAATTAACATCTGTTTACAAAAGTGGGTTCTTACCTCCGTCACTATTGTTCCTTTGTACACAGTTTTATTGTAAACCCAACCGTACTTGCACGGTATTTTAGAAGTTGAAGTTGAAGTGAAGTTGGTTTTAAAGTTGGTGTAATTCCTATCGTACATGTAACATTGGCTGTATTTCATTAATCCTTCTTTTAATTCCAACGGAATGCTAAACATGAAATCTTTTTTACGCTTCAAAAAATCTTTTCGTCTTACCTTAAGTTTTTAGCGATTTCTTCGTCGATACCTACGAGATCGGGAACGTAACACCAATGATCCGGCATCGCCGCCATGAACAATTGGTTGTAAGCATGAAACCCACAGGGAAAAACGCCCGGTAATATGACGAACCAAAGCACAAATTTTTGGTATTTTCCATATTCTCCAATATCTGGTAATAAGGAATCAAGATCCATTGTCGTCAAATAAGCGACACGACGAAATGAAAGGTATTGCTCATTTGACGACGATGTTGAGTACTAATTGAAAATTTGCTCGCCGGTAGCGTAATTTGATTATTTCATTAAGTTAATTGCACGAATTTAAATAAAGAGCGGGCCCGATTGTTATAAAAAAGGGAGAGCTATACAAAATATTTAGATGGGCGTATGGTTTCCGATTTAATTAACCTTGTGGTATCGCAATGTTATTCAAAATTTGTAATATTTTGATATTTTTGATTTTTCATATATCTTTTCTTTGATATCTAAAGTGTGTCCCAATAACAGCGGAAAATTTAAATTATAAATAAAGCATAGTTTTTTTTTTGACTAAATACCGAAATTGTGATTTGATCATATAACATGTGGGAATTATGTGTGGAACAACACATCTGATAATGCCCTCCTCGGCTTTGTTTGCACATTTGCTTTCTTTTGACGAAATTTTCAATCACGGTTTGGCATAATTGTGGCTGGATATCAGTGATAAAGCGTCTAATTTCCGCCCTCAAGGCTTGGGTTGTCGTGGGCTTGTTGACAAACTTTGGACAAAAAACTCCACAGAAGAAAGTCCAAAGGCGTTAAATCGCATTATCTAATCTAATGCCATTAATTCATGTGAGGTGTGGCAAGTGGCATCGTCCTGTTGGAACCACTTGTTTTGGAGATCCATACCATCTATTTGAAGAACAAAAACTGGGTTATCATTCTCCGATACCGTTCGCCATTAACTGTTTGTGCATTCCTCGCAGCGCCTTCGAAGGAAAATGGTCCAATGATGCCTCCAGCCCAAAATCCACACCATACACGTTTGTGATTCATTTTCTTCTCATAAATCACACGTAGGTTTTCGTCACCCCAAATGCGGCAGTTCTGCTTGTTTACGAAGCCATCAACATGAAAATGGGCCTCATCGCTGAAGATGATTTTGTTGGAAAACTCGTCGTTCACTTGTTGTTCAATGAACCAATTGACGAACTCTCTTCGCTGTGTATGGTCTATAGGCTTGGGTTGTTCAGTCAGTTGGATTTTGTAGGCATGATGACGCAAATCTTTCGTGAGATATGCTGCCAAACTTTCACCATTTTTGAAATAATACCAATAAGAATGCGTTGTTGTGTCCAATAGCGATTCATTTTTAATAATGGCGGCCTGTCTATCATCGACCTATCATAATGGCGTGACTGTTAAAACTCAGCAGCAAAAATTGTGCGAAACTTAAATTTTCCGCTCTTGTTGGGACACCGATCATAAAATAAAATTAGATTCGTATTTTTGTGTATGAAAAGGAAATAGTTTATTATTAGAATTACATAATAGATACACATTTTATTTGAGTGATTATTTTTATATCAGTGATAGTTATCTAGAGATAACTTAAATTGCAATATTTCGATGAAAGGTTTTTTTTTTTAATTTGGTATATGAAAGCGTCGAATGTAAAACCTACACAGATCGAGCACTATTTTAAAAATGTAGATCTGATTAATTTCATGCTGTCAGATCGATAAAATGTGTTTTCGTGAGACTTGATTCGGGTGCGTGTTGATTTCAAATTATATCGGACGAGCTATTTTATTTTATCATTATTTATTTATTTATTTTCTATATTTAGGAAATCAACAGCATGGATTTCAACAATAATTTCCAAAAATTTTTACTAGATAAAACAGAATAATTTGGAATATGACCAACAATTATTTTTTTCTTTAAAATTGAAATTTATTTCCTTTTTCGAGAACAACCTATTGCCGTTATGCCCACAAATATAAGATGAGAAATTAACCACATATAGTAGATGCGAACGACACCACAATAAGTAATTCTGTACATTATGGTAAAGAGGCTTTTACTCTGTGAAGAAATCCTACTAAAGCACGCATATACCTTTGCTTTAAAATTAATACAAAGTAAATATCTCCCTTTATTCAAAGATGTTGAATCCCAATTACTGTTCTATTCTTTGAGAAGCAATTATCTTCCTTATATCCAATTATCATCCATATACATATACGTTCATATTATGCGAACGTTAGGAGATATACAGGGTCTTATAAAAAAGAGGGAACATTCAATATCTTTATTATTTTGAGTTTTACAAAAAATAAGTTTTTTGTTTAAGAACATGCGCGCTGTTTGGCGGCACCTTCAATTGGCAATTTCTGGTTAAACCGGAAACGGACACAACTTTGGTTTGGCTGTATATTTTTTGATATTTTTTGATTTGTTACATTTTTTACTTTCTGAACGTAGGTACCAAATTGTATGTGTGTTTTATAAGAAAATTTTGCTGTAAATCTCAAAAAAATATTTCGAAGTGTTCAAGACAGCTATTAAAAAAAAACAAAATATCTATTGCCATGAAAACAAATTTCTTTAAGTATTTGACATCTGTCACTTCTGTCAAAGTTTGTTTATTAATTAATTAACAATAGATCCACTTTTTCACTATTATTCATTTTTTTTCTTCAAACAAAGATTACAAATATTATTATTATGTAATCAATTTCGTAGAATGTTTTCAAACTACATGTAAACAAACTCTGACAGAAGTGACAGACGTCAAATACTTAAAGAAATTTGTTTTCATGGCAATAGATATTTTGTTTTTTAAATAGTTGTCTTGAACACTTTAAAATATTTTTTTGAGATTTACAGCAAAATTTTCTTATAAAGCATCCAATTTGGTACGTACAGAAAGTAAAAAATGTAACGAATCAAAAAATGTCAAAAAATATACAGAGTGTCATTTAAAAAACCAAATTTGTGTCCCTTTCCGGTTTAACCGGAAATTGGAAAAACCGATTGTAGGTACCACCAAACAGCGCATATGTTCTTAAACAAAAAACTGTTTTATCGTTTTTTTGGAAAACTCAAAACAATAAAGTTATTGAGTGTTCCCTCTTTATTTTAAGAACCTGTACATATTCCAACTATGATCTTATAAAGACAGGGCCATCCTAACCACACGGCGAAATGGGCTATAACCCAGTGGCGCCAGCCTTTTGGAGCGGCAATTGTTCTTATAGGTTATTTGAATTTTGTATTTTCTTTTGTATTCCTTTTTATACTTCTTTTGACCCCCTTTTTACTTCGTATGTACACTCTTTTTTACCTTCTGAATTTCAATTGCGGAGCGAACCCAACTATAAATTATAAATTTTTAAAAACTGACATTTTGAATTTCAATAATTTGATAATTTGAATTACGGAGCGAAATTAACCTATGCTAACCTAACCATAAATTATAATTTTTAAAATTCAATTACGGAGCGAACCTAACACTTTTAAAAACCGACCTTTTGAATTTCAATAATTTCAATTTATGAAGCGAACCCAACCAATACAACAACCTTTTTCGTGCAAAATAATTTGTCACCTTATTTATTGGTAATTATATTTACTTTTTCTAGTTATGAAACTTTTGTAAAAATTCACTGGTCGACCCGTATATTTTCTTATGAAGAGGGGAGGACGGCCCTGTATAAAGGACATATAACATAAAACAGTAGCTGGATCAGGACACCACCACGTTCTTTCAAGCGATTCCTTGCTCATATGATGCAATAATATGTTTAGTATGAGTGTCCTACAACAAGCTTCTTTTCAATTTCCAAAGAAGCGTACACAACACATCTAAGAGTGGAATACCTACTATTAGGGGGACAACATTTAAGATGTATAAGATGTATAAGTTATGAATCCGAAACTGAAGAAAGAAAGTCCCACTGGAAGTTATATCATGAAAAATACCAGCTTATATTTTGAAGATGCTACATTTAATCTATGTCCATCTAGCCATCGACGAATTTGTACATTCACGATACAGAAGGGGAGTTATCACACTACACTGAGTTAAGCCTTTTAAGTCTGTACTTGAGCCAATGACATTATCATTTGTAAGAAGAAAATGCTTCTTCCAGTACGCAATTGATTAAATTATTAAGAATCCAACATATTAAGAAAAACTGCTATCGATGAGAATACTATTATAGGTCTTCAACAGAATTGCGCTCTAAACCTCTTCTGCAGAGGTTAATATTATTTGCAATTTATTTTTTTCATTGAACCAATGTTTAATCTTAGACAATATATCTTTTGGCAATAATTCTATTAAATCATTTTCCTTAAATCTTCTTATGAGATTTTAAGATGTTAACTTCACACTATCTCACTAAGACGAGGGCGCAACCACTCTATCACAAATACGTTAACAGGCTCAATAGGACTTCAGTCCTTCACTAGGCTCCAATATTGTTATGAAAAGATCGCGATAAGATGACTCATTGTCTTACCAGTCAATTTCGAATACTTACTGCATTCTCCAAATTGAAACAAGGCATGTGTTGGTATAATCTGTTATGCAATGAGTTTATGTACGTAACATGGAAAATGATTAGGTACTTTTAGACGTATCCTTCAAAGTAAAAGAAAGCAAAATGATGAAATGCAACCCTGAACACAATTATTTATTTTATATTATCGTGCATAATAAGATGGCAGGATCGCATCATGTTGGAAAAAATATTTTTTTCAGAGAACGTTTAAATCTTACAATAAAGTAAAGAAAAAATACATTGCTTAGAAAGTTAATGCTTAAACAATTTTCCGATATATTGAAAAATAAATTTTCCAAGGTCAAAAAACAAAAAATCCGATTTTTTTTCTATTAGAAACCTCTAACATTTTGAGATTTTCTTCTTACATTTTTGATAAACAACATAACTGACAAATTTAGTCTATTTAATAATCCATCCATACTTATCCTTATATTTATTTCTATGACTTATAAATGCATACGCCTACTCCAAGGTTAAAACAATAGAAATTAAAGATGAATTTTATAGAAACCTGGAATAATGTATAAAAGGATACCAAGATATGACATTAAAATCATTATTGGGAATTTTAATGCAAAGATATGGAAGGAGGTCTTGCACAAATCAACTATAAGCAAGCACAATGAGACCAACGAAAATGGAAGAAAATTAATAGAATTTGCGACTGAAAAACAAAAGAAAATAGCAAAAAAATTCTTTCAGCATAAAGAAATACACAAGAGTACATTGATTCCAGCTACCACAGAAACTAATCAAATAGGCAATTGAAAGTAAACACATCAACCATATATTATTCAGAGCTAAAAAAAGACAGATAAGCCTAAAGGACGACGAGCTAAAAATAAAATCAGCAGATTATGTATAAAGAGTTACAGCAGGGTAATAATGCAGAAGAAAAAATGAACATCTTAGAAGCGATACTAGAGGTCACAAACACTGAATGAAAGAAAATGAGGTAAACGGAAAATATGGTTTGATGAAGAATGCGAGGAGAAAATTTGCTAGAATTAAACGGCTGGAACGCAATTCTGTGAAAAATGAAAGAATTTCCAAGAAGTTAAAAAAGAAGTAAAGAAAATGTGTAAACAAAGAAAGAGAAAACCAACTGACAAAGAGATGAATTACACAAAAAACCAAAAAAAAAAGAGAGCAAACTCAAGCAGAAGCTTCAGAAATGTCAATATTTATTACACACTGAGAAGGTGACGCGATTGATTGAAAGAGAAAAGTGAGATGGCTCTAAGGTCACTAGAGAGCGAGGAAATTAAAACAAGCAAGGAATAAGAAATACAAGAGTTGCCTAGAGTAGAAGAAGTCAAAAAATATTAAACAATATGAAAAGCTATAAAACAAATGGCGAAATATTAAAAGAGGGAGAAGTAAAACAATTATATGAACTGATATGTCAAATACGGAAAGTTGAAGAGATGTTCAAGAAATGGAAGGAGGCACTGCTGATAATATTATATAAGAAAGGTGATAGAATAATCTGTCAGAATTATAGAGGAACAGTAGTATATAAATTACTAGCAATGCTAATAAAAATCACAGTAAAAAGATAACACAAAATAATGTAGATCAACAAATCTTAGCAGACACAAGATAATAATTGGCACTCCTTATAAGCTTTATAGACTTTAAGCCTACAACTCTATGAAAAGATAAAAGCTGTATGAGGCAATGCAAGAATTAAATATACCAATAAAATTGATAAGGTTAGTGGATATGCCATTGACAGGAACTGAATGTAAAATAACTAAAACTAAAGACGATTTCGATAAGGCGACCTGTTCAACAGAGTGTTCAAAAAGGTAATCAGGATCAGCAGGAAATCAGACGACATAGCAATAAAGATAAGAACAAAAAGAATCAAGTAGATATATTAAGGAAGTTAGAGCATGCTGTTAAAGACAAGTAACTGAGGATTAACGAAAATAAAACAAAATATATAGAACAAAAAAGAAAAATACAAACATCAACATCTAATTCAAAGCTAAGCAAGTTATACAAGAATATACAAAACGAATACTTACCACCGATAGTATGGAAGTGTACTCTGGAAACTAAATCAGAAAAAGAAACACACCTTAGAAATATGAGAAAGAAAAGTGCTAAGGAAGAAAAATAAACATAGACATAATTTCAATTAATTATTTTAATCAAAATGTTCCATCTACCATATTATTGACGAATTTAATATGGGCAATTCCGATTATACACAACTGAAATTTATGCCATTTTGTAGACGAAACGATTCAATGATGAGAGAACATCTTCAATTTGTAAAATCGATGTGTTGTGAAAGAGAATGGTCTAAACACGAGACATGTGAACCAAGGGTGACCTCGGACGGGCGGGAGCTCTAATTACGGGGTCAAGTTCTGCGTGCATCTACACGCCTCCTGAACCTGTGAGAACTTTGCTCTACACCATGCACCTTACCGTTCGCCCGCAGGACGAAAGTTTGTCTCGCACAGAAAGAGAAATTATGTTTCGAGTGATTGCCTGCAATTTATATGGGTATTGTTCACAGACACTGAGTTAAGTACCTTATGGGCGTAGGCAAATGAATTGCTTTACGTTGTAATTCAGTTTGTATTTATTATGTGGTCATATTGATGAACAAGTTTATATTCTGATAGTAATTGGTGTCGAGAAATGACGATGGTTGTCAATTATCGTAATATTTACATGTCAAATTACACAAGATGAATCTAAAATGTTCAGACCATACTTGAAGCATACGGAAGATGTCTAAATGTATTCAGGTAACAATTCATTAACAGCTAAAAGAACACAGTAATTGAGTTTCTTTAATTAATTGTACTAACATATTAATTAATATAGTAAGGATTTGAATTGTAAAACATTTGGAACAAAAAATATATAAAATTCATTTTTGGCGTTTAAACATCTATCAAAAAAAAAAAGATATATATTTTTATTACAATTACTTTTAAGATTCACAGTGCTTGAGGAGCTATTTTGTTGGAGTTATGACTACGAAGAGAAGCGTGCTTAAGTCCTAGGCCTCAAATAATTAGAAGGGTGTAAAAATTGCAAAAGAGAAGAGAAGAAAAAGAAGATTGTGGAAAAATGATTGATGACGACAAAGAAATGATTTGATAGAAAAATAAAAGAACAAGCAAAAAGAACGAAAAAGAAAATGTCACAAATTAATTACTAGAAGAAGAGATTGTGGAAAAATGATTGATTAGGAAAAAGAAATGATTTGATAGAAAAATGAAAGAACAAGCAAAAAAAGAAAATGCCAATATATTAATTACTATCTTTCAAGTTATCACTGCACTCCTTCCTGTTCTTTATCGAATTCTTTACGTCCGTCCATGCTATTCTCTTCTCCTCTAATAATTGTGCTAATACATTATCTCAAGTTTGTCTGGGTGTTCCTTCGTTTCTATTTTTTTATATTATAGCTTCCCATATTTTTCGTATTGGACAAGTCTCTTTCATCCGTTGTAGATGTCTCCACCAACTCAGCTATCTCTGTTCAATAAACTGTAGCGTAGATTTTATTTTCACATCTTTTTTTATTTGAGTAATTCTCATTCTGTCCATCTTTATTACACATTCTTCTCAGGTACTTCATTTCTACTGCTTATATTTTATTTTTCTGTCTGTCTTTTATCTGTCAGTACCCAGGATTCACATCCAAAAGTTAATATTGGTCTATACAGTGCGGTTCATGGTCCATGATAACTTTTGAACGGCTGGAACTATCATTGTGAGAAAAAACACATTGATTTTTAATTTTTACGTACAAAATGTTGGCGTTGTCAAAACTTCAATTCCTCCTTTCTTATTTTAAATCGACCACCTGTATATTTTGACGTTTTTGGAAAGACAACGGAGAGACGCATCCAACGATACCATATGTTCAACTTTAATTTGAAAAGTAACAAGATAGGTAGCAATAACTTTTCTGCCATTTTCTCTATGTGTTCCTTAGTTAGCCATAAGGCAATAAACATTTTTAGTGTTAAATAACAAGAAAAGCCATTAATAGACATTTACTAACTAATCAGCTACAAAACAGATAATAAACAAATAAAAGCAATTTTTTATTACGAACTTCTGGCCAATTTTGCTTAAAATAATATATTACAAAAAAGTTATTGCTGCCTATCTTGCTACTTTTCAAATTAAAGTTGAACAAATGCGGTATCGTTGGATTCGCCTCTCCGTCGTCTTCCCAAAAACGTCAAAATATACAGGTGCACCATTTAAAATAAGAGTTGACATGGAATTGAATTTTTAACAACACCTACATTTGGTACGTAAAAATTAAAAATCGACGTGTTTTTTTCTCATAACGATGGCTCCAGCTGATCAAAAGTTATCATGGCACTTTTGGACCGCACAGTATACATATAATGTATAATGTCTTGAATATATTTAATTTCGTTTCTCTTATTTCTTTATTTTTAATAAGTTTCTTTTCATTATATTGTTTCTTATATTCTCTTATTAACCTCTATTTCTTGTGTTCCGTCCTCTTGTAAGTTAAGGGAGTATATACGCTTTTTCGATATATGTTCCAGGGCATTTTGAACGATGCAACTCAAATACTATATGTTTGTTTATCTTTTGGAACTATGCTTTTTGATTGTGTAAGAAAATATACAGTGTGGTGATAAAGTTTGGAACAAAATTCATAAAAGCGTTTTATAATGTTTTTAAGAAAATCGCTCGGACAGGTCAATTTTTGTTTTTAAAATGCCGTCCTCTGACGTTAATTTTTTTGGAATGACGTCAATTGTTTTTGCACAATGACGTCATCATAATTTTTTTTTAAATGACAACCCCCACTTTTTTCTTCTGTTTTTAATAGACCTTCTTACTACTTAAACGGTGATGTAAAAAAATTGGTACGTCACATAACAATTTTTTTGAATAAATGACAAATTTACTTCAGATCGTCAGTGGTTATAATTTAGCTAAAATAACAATCGTAAACATTCTAAATTAAAGCAAATAACAGTAATTTATGTATCTAAGACGAAGAGTGAAGCTTTAAGGTGCAATGACGTCATTATCGATTTTTTTTTAAATGACACCTCTTATTGTTTTCTTTTGCTTTTGATAGACCTCCTTGATGTTTAAGTTGTGATTACCGAATTAATTCTTTACATAAGAACGTTTCTGAAAAAAATAAGATTTTTTCTTCAAAAAATTAAAATTTTTGCTTAGAAGAAAAAATTTAAATGTGTCATTTATTCAAAAAAAATTGTTATGTAAGGTACCAATTTTTTTACATCACCGTTTAAGTAGTAAGAAAGTCTATTAAAAACAGAAGAAAAAAGTGGAGGTTGTCATTTAAAAAAAATTATGATGACGTCTTTGTGCAAAAAAAAAATGGCGTCATTCCAAAAAAATTAACGTCAGAAGACGGCATTTCAAAAACTTGACCCGTCCGAACGATTTTCTTAAAAACATTATAGAACGCTTTTATGAATTTTGTTCCAAACTTTATCACTACACTGTATATATTATTGATTTCATGTGCAATGTATATTATTTAAAATTTTTAATTTGCAAGTTCTTTGTTTAATTATTATTTTATTATAAAGTGATTTGAGATAATCATTAATATTTAATTTTATCTAATTTTTGTTTTTTATGTTTTAAATGTGATAATTTAATGCCTTGATCAACAAGGCTATTAATAACACTTTTCTTATACAGTGAGTCCCAAAGTTTGGAATAAAATTAATATACAGGGTGACCGACGAAAAACCTTTGGCGCTGTATCTTGCTTAGTTTTTATCCGATTTGAACAAATTATACATCAAATGAAATCGCTTTACAAATACTTTGATATGGATCAAAGTAATATTTTTTCTTGCCTCCAGTTTTTGACAGATGACAGTCCAGTAAAAAAATGGGGGTTATTTCCTGACAGACTTCCACTATCCTTCTCCGTAAAACTTCTCGGCTATCCGGAGGAGTAAAATAAACTTTGTCTTGGATGTAACTCTATAGAAAAAAATCCAACGGATTCAAATCTGGGGATCTATAATTAATTATAAAACAATTTCTTCTAGGATCGTTAGTTAAGGAGTTAAAAAATAGTAATAAAATAATAAAAATCAAAAAGTAAAAGAACTGTTGTTATCGATCCTCCCCTTGCAACAATTTGTTTTATGAATATTTTTTTATCCTTCGGACTGCACCAATCTGTTTTATGCATCTCACATCAATAACAATAAAAGAATTGTATTATAAATTATTTATTTAATTATAATAATTATCATAATTATAATGAAATTTGCAAAATTATTTTCTCCAAAACTCTTTTCATAGCGGTT